>PVIU01005050.1:0-118641 GCA_004026605.1 Ondatra zibethicus
TTGCTATGCCTCATTCCTGTTCACTACAACCTGTCCTTCAGGAACAGCTTTCTCTCCCCGAGGGGCCTCCTGGTACCATTTCCTCTGTCAATAGACCTCATTAGGCCAGCATAGTAAGTATCTGAAAATGAAAACGGAAATGGCCTTTGCGAGAAAAAGAGATGGATTTCCATGTTTCCAACTGAGCTCTCATTTAGTAGGCAATTTGAGGACCTCTGCCAATACTCCCTGCAGAGGGGGCTCTGTAAATGCAGCTTTTGCTTATATCTGAAAGTACTACTATTTCAAAAGTGATATAACCCATTCCTACATATACAGGAACCAGGACAATGGACAAATGGGCTGCAGAGCTCAGTGGCCACCTCTTAGAGAACCTTGTATAGTGCCCATATTCAGCTTTTCTCTGAGACCTTTCATTTGTTCAGAAAATATTAAATGAAGGCCTACCTTTTATCGAATAATACTAGGTGACAAGACTAGGGTAATGGACAGAATTCCCTTCCTTCAGTGTTCCGGCTGGAAGATTTGCATATTTAGAAACAGATGCCATCAGGGTATGGGGCAAGCTTTAAAGGCTGTGGTGAAAAGGTCAAGTAGAAGAGTGACGTGAAGGAAGGGGTATCTGCAGTCACACAGCTATTCCAAGTGCTATTAAGGAGTCTGCTAGGCAGAGACTTTCACCACTGGCCCTTTCTGTGAATTGGCATCTGCACACACAGTATGAAAGTGGGTAACCTTGCTGGACCCCGAGTGCAGTTCATCCAAGTGAAACTAAGCTATACTTTTCACTGCCAAACATGGACAGTTACAACAGCAACAAATTAGTTGCAGTTAAGAATACCCCTGATAGAGCTGGGCAGTGGTGGTGCATGCCTTTAATCCCAGCACTCGGGGGGCAGAGGCAGATGGATCTCTGTGAGTTTGAGGCTATCCTGGTCTACAGAGCAAGTACCAGGACTGGATTCAAAGCTACACAGAGAAACCCTGTCTGGGGTGTAGGTGGAACAAAGCAAACAAACAAACCAACAAAGAATGCCCCTCCACCCACTTACCCAGGGGCCTGTCTGACCAGCTTGGCTACTATCCAGCTCCCCCCACCCCTCTGCCCAGCATCTACCCCATCTAGGACCTGCTAGAGCTGGTGTCAGGGCTAGTCCTGTGGAACGATACTCGCAAGATCTCTAAGACTTGTGATAGACACAGGATACCCCATAGGAGTTCCGGTGAGGATTCAGTGATGTTGGTGTACCAGAAACCAGAGGCCTTGAACCAGACCAGTGACTCACTGCAATAGACATTTGCCAGTAAAACTGATAGGAAAATGAGGTATATTATATGGCACACTGAAGTTTCCTTCACACCAGGACAAATGGAAAGGTGTTAGAGGAAAGAAGGAGAAGCAAAGAGATTTTTCTGTTGTGTTTTTCGTTTTTGTTTTGCTTTCGCTTTTGTTTGGTTACTACTTACTTTGATTTTTTTTCTTATGGGAGTGTGGCAGGGATGAGGGGAGGATTGGGGGTACCGGGAGGTGAATTCAATTGGGGTGCACGATGTGACACTTCCAAAGACTTAATAAAGAAGTTATTATAAAAATGTATATCTTATATATGTATATATATTTCAAATATAAATTGCAAGAACTAAAAATCTTAAAATAAATGAGAACAATCTTTTAAAAAAAAGAATACCCCTGATAAAGTAGAGAAATAAGTTCTAATTCAATTAAACATCAAACTTTGGTTGCATTGCCTTTTAAAATCTGTGTCAAAGTGAGAACTGGGTAAAGCACTCATTATCCTGTAGCATGATGGGTGACTGGGAGGATAGCACAAGTGTAAGTGATGGTGGGATGAACCGGCAGCCTGCTGTTTCTAGAAGTTCCTTTTCACTTCAAAGGAAGAGGAAATACTGCGATGGTTTCAACTTGAGTGTTTACTTGACATTTCCTTAAAAGGAAACAAACTAAGCCTGCTACCTCAGAGAAAACAATGGACAGAAATTTGTTTTCAATGATAAAAATTGAACTTTCAGGGGAAAATATGAATTTTTAAAAACTTAGATCTTCTGTCCCCTTCCCCCAGAGTAAGCATGACAGTTTACTGATTCTTAAAAAGACATTCCTGATCAACCTGTCAGATCCGTGGTGATATTTTAAAACTATCTTTACATTATTTTGTAATGAAAAGTACTGTTGTTTGGAAGACTGCTACAATAGAGGATCTAAATGCTCAAGTGCACACTTTTATAAAACAATGACTGTTTCGAATATCCATTCAAACTATAAGACAGACAAACTAATCATTATATATCTGAGTACACAAATTCCATATAAATAAATATATGATTCATATATTTATATTTACCACCCTTTTAAAACCGTTGTTGAGATTTCTATGAATAAGAATGTATGCAACCATTGGAAAAATGTATTAAAATACATTTTGAATCAATTTGAAATAGTTTGATTCAGCATAACTCTATATTGGTAGAAATCATGAGATGTGAAGACCAGGTCAAGTTTTTTAACCTATGTGATTTAGATAGTTGGATTAAGTGTAAGGGCCACTCTTAAGCTAATTCAATTGGCCAGGATAACACATCGGTACCTTGGAGAGGGACTGCTCCAGAAGGAAGAAAACCAAAGTGATGTGTTTTCCTTGAGTTCATGGAAATGAACCCATTCTGTAGGAAATGTGCATTACTGAGCTGCCAGCATCTTACTAACTAGCCTCCCGAAAGTGATAGCATACTAGTGAAGTCTGCATAGACAAATGTGTATGAATGTGCCCACCTCACCATCATGATAAAATTTGTGTTGTAAATAAGTAATTCTTATTCAGTACTTTCTGGTTTGACCTTACACGTGCTGTGTTCTCTTTGCAGCAGTCACAGTAATACATACCAGGCAGAGTATTTGGGTAAATTCCCTGCATAGATAAGCAAGGAAGCTTGTGATTTCTTCTGTGCAGGTGCACATAGGCGACTGCAGTGGGGCTTAGTGGTTCCAGGTCGGGCTGTGTGAAAGCTTGGGACCCTGGCAATGGGAATTTTGTAATTGGAGTCAAGCATGTTCTGGTAGCCTTTAAAATGTAGGCTTTAATGCAGAGCCATAAAGACGTTGGCACACTTGGAATTTGGGTTGCTATTTGATGGGGCAGCAACAGAAGACTGTCTGACGCCCATAGGAATTTGATCAATTGAGAAATATGCCCTCAGCATTCTACACCAGGGAGTGTTGCCAGATTAGCCCAATTCCTGCACATTCTTCCAACTGACTGTTTCCAAATTAACAAGTGTGTGATTTTTAATATCCTCCTCAGCATGAACTTCCTGCTTTATAATCTTAATGTCTTCCATATGAGAGAGATCTTGATCTTTCCATTTTTCACTGTGGACTAACTGGGGGTGAAGAAATTTCCAGAAATCTTCATGGTCCATTGTCTTTCTGACTTGTCATTCTGTTCTGGGAGACCATAAACTCCTCTTGGGATGCTAACTACCCTTCCTTGATCGATATCTTATTTGCTTAGGAGCATATTGACTGCTCTCATTTGCCCATTTGCATTGGCCTAGGAATGAGCATAAAGGACTAGAGCTTTATATAGTGGTTTGGGCTGAGTTGTCACTCTGAGAATTTACAGTACAGGAGAGAGCAAAGCAGTTCTGAGATTTAAGTGCCTCCAAAGGAAATTTGGGATGGTACAGGTCTTAAGATAGTATTTTTTTTTTTTTGGTCTTTAAATGGGACCTAATGGCAGGCTAATCTTGGAACCCTTCTGGAGAGGCATACTTTTCTCTTTTGAAAGGTGGGGCAACAGGGCAGCTTTGGGACAGGATGAGGTAATTAGGCAATTGAAAAGGTAGACTGGTCACTTTCAGAGAACCACCTCCAGCAAAGCCTTGTGAAAATTTAAAAGGAGACAAGGAGCAGAAAAACATCTAATTTAGGGGCAAAGGAGACGTAAATAACAGGCATTGCAAGAAAAGGAAACAATATGGGAAATGTATACTAGATAAAGGCAGAAGACAGTGAGAGATGGCTAGAGCGGAGAGGTGTATGCCTGCCTTCTAGAGAGGCTAGGAAGGCTGGCAAGAGCTACAATACAGGTGGAGCATGGAGTTTCTTGAGTTAAACATTTTGGTTAGAATGTTGTGAGAAATGTTTCCTGGAACACTGGAACATTTCATTCTAAGATGTGTGTGCCAGTGTGCATAGCCTTCCCTCTATCACAGTGGGTGGACAGTCTGTACTTCCATGTCGGGCCAACCCTCCTTTTCTTTCCCATTTGATCCTCTCCCCAGTCATCCTCTTGACCTACTTTAGCAGCAGTTACTACCTGATGTTCTAGATATATGAGTTTCTATTGTGCATTGCCTATCTTCTCACTGCTGTGAGCTCTGTAAGAGCGAAGACATTTTGTCCTTTTGTCTCAATGATGTATTCTCAAAACCTAAACTACTTCTAGCACAAGAGAGCATTCCGGAGTGGTTGATGGATTAATGATGTTAATAGTTTTTCAACAACAGTCATAGTCAAATATCCATGGGAACCTGAGAACTAACAGTAGTTTCATAGCTTTCCTCCAGGGAATTTTGTGGAGTCTTTTTAATGCTAACATGCCAGTGAGAAGAGAGGCAAGTTTCTTTGTCCAGTGTTAATATAGGAGACAGTGGAAGGAGGGGATGGCTTATTGATCTACTTTAAAGGTAAAATTGGCAAGACTTCTAATGGATTGTATATAAATGATTTTGGCTTGAAAAAAAGTAGACTAAACAGTGTATGCGCACAAGTGCATATGTGCACATGCATGTGTATGTGCATGCTCACGTGTATGTGTATTTTGAGAAACCATGTTAATTGATTGCTGGCCCACTCACTGAAGCTTCCCAAAGGCTGGCAATTACAAGGAGAAGCAAGAGCTGTCTGGACATCAGGGCAGGGATGGTGTCATGCAGGACTTGTCAAATCACAGGAGGATTTTCTGGAGTGATAGCAAGCTTTTGAAAGATTTTAAATGGGCAATAGCATAATAAGATTTACATCTTTAAAAGATAGCTGGTGTATAGACAGAATGTATTGAATTTTTCAAGAATGTGAACAGAAAAAAAAAAAAACCAAACAGGAGGCTACTTTTACAATTACAAGGCCAAGTGCTCCTGATCTTAACAGCTTGCCAGTCAAATGTCAGTCAGACCGTCTGAGCCATGTTTACATCTGACCAACTCAACTGTCACGCATTCCCTCATTTTTCACATTGTTTCCTACATAAGATCCTGATCATAGCTGGGCGGTGGTGGCGAACGCCTTTAATCCCGGCACTGAGGAGGCAGAGGAAGGCGGGTCTCTGTGAGTACGAGGTCAGCCTGGTCTACAAGAGCTAGTTCCAAGGCAGGCTCCGAAGCTACAGAGAAACCTTGTTTTGAAAAACAAAACAAAACAAAAACCAAAAGATCCTGATCATAATAGATTCCTCTTTAAATATTTGTGTGGAATGAGAGAAAGTAAACACCCAGAGCTTGTCCCTAGTACCACTCTTAGCACAGAGCCTCAGGCGCGTTGCCATGGATACCTCCTCAAGACAGGGAGTCTGCAGGGTTAGCTGAACCTACCACTCCATCTTCGTTCATCTCCATTTCAGCCTCCTCAGTCAAGGTCTAATTTCACTTTGCTATATATAGTTTTGCAAACCAGAGCCCGTGGACTATAAAACAAAGAAATGTGAAAACACCAAAGCAAACAAAACCCCAAAACACTCCACTGGAAGAGACTATGATGCTATGATATAGGCAAAAAAAAAAAAAAAAAAAAAAAAAAAAAAAAAAAAAAAAAAAAAAAAAAAAAAAAAAAAAAAAAAAAAAAAAAAAAAAAAAAAAAAAAAAAAAAAAAAAAAAAAAAAAAAAAAAAAAAAAAAAAAAAAAAAAAAAAAAAAAAAAAAAAAAAAAAAAAAAAAAAAACACCGGACAAGGTGTGCCTGGGCCATTAGAGTTTGTGAAAATTTAGATTCAGGAGATCTGTCAAAAAGTGCAAGGGGAAAATGGTTCCTTTATATTACTGACTAAAAAGTGGGAATGAGACTGGCTAACTACCCTCTTGTCCTGGAGTTGCAGTCTGCGGGAGCTGAAGAAGCAGCCTTCTACCTAGAAACTGCAGAGAGACACCAAGGTACTCAGGCCAGCTGACACACAGGCTCGACGGCAGGGAATAATGCCAACAGGATGAAGCAGGCAGAAATAGAGTGAGAAGATTTGCCCTCCACATTTGTAGACTTGCATTTAATAGCTCTGCCCTCAACTCCCTCAACGCTCAATTGCCTGAAACATGGTATTGAGCTCCTCACTTAGGTTCATTCCAAAAGCCTAAGGTTCCCTCTCATCCCAGACTGACACCCTCCTCCCCTATGGGCAAAGATGACATTTCAGCCACAAAAATTTCAGACCAGCTCCTGTGCACTCAGTCCCTCATTGCACAAAAAAAACAAAAACAAAGAAAGAAACAAACAAAAAAAAAAACATTTGAGACAATCAGCCTGATTCCAGAAACTGGAATTCAATAAAGTAAAAAAAAAAAATCTCTGCTCCAAAAGTTAACACCTGAGCAAAAATAAAATTGTATCTAAACAGCAAACCTGCTAGACTGCAAGTTTAATAAGCTATTAAACGGCATCATCTGAATCCTGCAATCAAAGCAAAAACACTGTAAAATAAATCAAGAGAGATAAGAAAAGATTTCACATTGTTAAAAGTTTATGCTATTTCTGACTTCCCCAAATGTTACCATTAACCTGGGAGTTAATCAGAGTTTTTCATTTACCTGTTGTTCAGAGCCATAATGAGCACTTTAACAGGGTAAATAAAAAGATCTAAAGCAGCAATAAAATCGAATGTCACAAGTGGCAATCATCTAACTTGTGAGGCTCCTGCATTACAAAGCATCGCCCAGCTGGAAACAAATGATTCCACAGAACACTGTAAATAACCTCCAAGCCCACTCCTAATTAAAGCGAAGCCCCATTTTCTCATGGGCATTGAATATATGAACCAATTAAGGAAATATCATTTATTTCCTGAAAGGGCCATGCCTCCTTTTCTCTTTTTCTCTCCCTCCTCCCTCTCTTCTTGTCTCCACTCTGTCTCTGCTCTGTTCTGTCTCCCTTCTAAACTATTTCCACCAAAGAGCTGGACCCCACTGTTCCTGAGCTGCAATAATGAGACATCCTTGCTTTAAGCAAATTTTGCACCTGTAACCTGCAGAAATATAGCCATAGCATTTGAAAAATTACCTCCACACTGCACAGTGCCATGAAAATTTATCTTTGAGATGATTTTATTGCATGGTTACCCTAGGCAATTAAATCAATAAATCTTAACTGTCAGGAAGGTTGGCCCCATGCCAGAAATAAATGAAATGCACGGAATCAGTAAATAAAAGGTTCCTGACAACTCATTCCAGAAATTATTTAGCAGTTGCAGTTGTGGGGGGTTCTGTTTCACTCCTCAGCCTTTATTGACATCTTCTTTGAGAAATGATTATGCTAACAAACACAATGGCTCCACTGCAAAGAAGTTCGAGTTTGCCAAGCCATAAATTACAAAGCAGGAAGGAATTACAGCCACATGGCCAGAAGTGGTAAGCTTGGAGCAGTTTGGGTTGGGGACAGGTTAGGGAATAGCTCCCTGGTGCCTTTGAGAGGGAACCAGTCATGGGTCCTTGGTCTGCTTCTTCACCACTTCGGCCTTAGCCCTGATAGGACTCATCATCTGCTCAGGGAGTCCCACTGATTTGTCTCGTATTATGTGATTTATAGGACTTCCTGGGCATTTCTTCAGTGCTTTAGCCTTCAGAAGTGTTCAGTCATAGGAAGTGGGTTATTACCCCATTATTATCCCCATTATGCAAATGAAAAACAAGGAGACCCAGAACAGTTCAGTGTTAAGATGGCAGGCAAGTTGAGCCAAGACTGGCCTCGTTAAGGCCTTGCCTCATAGTACCATACTGCTTTAGTGTGCAACCCTTGGGCTCAGGAACCAAAGAATGTAATGCAGTGTTTGGACTCATTTGTCCTTGCTGTGATCCTCAATGCCTTTGTCTTTTGAGTGCCCCCCCCCACACTTCTCAGCTTACCTTCCTTTAGTGAAGGTCCTCTAATAATGTTCTTTCAGATCTGGCAATGGCTAAATGGCACTGTCGTGTTTCCTGTGACGGCCATAGGCTGTTTGAGAGTTACTTGATAGTCTCAGCAGAGACCTTAAACTTTCTTCAAATCGAATATGGGGCCTTTTTCTTTTCTTATATCCTTTGGGCTCCCTAGGTTTCCTAATTTCAGCCCATTACTACTCCCTCTGTGAAGCCTTTCCCATCTAGCTGTACCCTCCTAACTCAAAAGCCTATAGCACACAGGACATGGCTTCTTCATAGTCGCCCCCGGGTTTACAGTTTTACGTTCATTGTGTGACTCTCCTGCAGAATGGCTTCTTGTGAGTGCAAGGAACCTTCATCCTGTTCACATAATGACCAATTACCAAATGATAAGTGGGGCAAAGTGTGTTAATTTGCTAGAGCCGTCACATGGAAGCAGACTAGGTACCTTAAACAAAAGAAATCTTGGGTTTCACGGGGTGGAGGCTACAAGTCCAAGATCACCAAGATCAGTGGCAGGAGGCCTGGTTCTTTCTGAGGGAAAGGCATTTAGATTTTTTTTTTTTTTTTTTTTTTTTTTTTAGTGTAGCGGTAGAGAGAGTAGTAGATCCATTGCTAGTTTGTTCCTACAACTCTGAACACTAGCATATAATCAACCCAGGTGAGCTGCATGGCTCTATTATCAATGACTACCTGGAGGAGAATGGTTAGAGTAATCCAAAGATGTGGAATAGTTTGGGGCACAGTCCCTTGCTACCAGAGTGAGATGCTTCAGTGCAGCCAGGATTGAGGCTAGACACAAAGCCTCAGATTTGGACATCTCCAGGTCAAGGCTCGCTTTCCTTTCCATGTTCAGTCACTTAAGCCTTTCTCCTACTGTTTCAACTATTCTTTATTATCTCCTCCAGGGGTCAGGGAGAAAGAGACTTTACTAAGTCTGGAGGAGAGTACCCTGTGGGTGAATATAATTAGAAGGACTAATATAGGGCAAGGGAGGGGAAAGTCCTCCAGAAGGGTGAAAGACATCTGTGGAACATAGATTTCCCATGATCAAGAGAAGGATGGAGTTCAATGAAACTGTTTAGGAGCCCATCTCAATAGGTAGAAGGGGGCAGGAGTTGGAAGTAAAGGCACAAAGGAATGCTGTGGAGATTATGGTGCTTTCTGGGGAGCAGGACCCACATCTTCCAGGAGGTCTTAAGAAGAAGCAACTAGGAAAGAAAGGAGCCCTTGGCAAGTCCCTAGGCAGGAAACCCTAAATTATATTGGGGGCAGCTATCGCTGTAGCAGTAAGGAAAGAGATGCCAATTTGAAACTTAGCCACGAGAACACTGGGGCCTCCCAGGGATCCAGGAGATGCTGAAAACCTATCAGCACAGCTATTCTGTAATCCATGGAGGGCAGGAGAGGCAAACTATTCCAAAGATGTTCCTCCTGCTTCCTCATTAGTTCTGCTCTTCAAGCTTCAGCTAATGTACATCTTTGTTGTGTTGTTTTTTTTTCTTCATAATTCTTGCTGGCAAGTTCCCAGGGCAAATAATTCCCTATCAGTACATCATAAGCACTAAGGTGATTATTTTCAAATTAATGGTTTGAAGCAAAATACAAGCATTGTTATAGAACTAGAGGCTGATAGATGGCAAAGGCGAAGTATCTAATAACTAAGTGCAGACTTTGCAATGACAGCCATAAAATTTCAAAATAATAGTAATTTGCATTTCCATAGCACCTTTTGTCTGATTAATGAGCTTAGCAAAATTAGTTCATTAATTTACTGTAGTCCCATAGACAGCAAAGAAGTAAAGATTGCTTGAATAATTTCATGCCTTGGAGAAACTGAGGCAGGGAAAACGATTATGTTGGCAGGTTACTGTTCATGAGGCTTTAGGTCCACTGCTCCTGTTAGCACAGGCAGAGGGTGAATCTTCTGTGTAAGAGTAAAGTCTTCTTATCCCTGCCTATGTGGTAAGGTTAAGCAGAAGTTTGATATGTTCCTCAAGATTCTTGTCCTGCAGTATATTCACCTAGCTAATACTTCTCCAATGTGACCAGGCCCTGTGAATAGAAAGAATATTGTGTGTACAGTGGGGGCAAAGGGCATTAATTGATATTACATGGCAAAGAGGAAGAGACGT
The DNA here is from genome assembly GCA_004026605.1 of Ondatra zibethicus. NCBI lineage: Eukaryota > Metazoa > Chordata > Mammalia > Rodentia > Cricetidae > Ondatra > Ondatra zibethicus. The sequence continues at coordinate 10,273 of PVIU01005050.1, forward strand.
CACAGAAGAAAAAGGGCTGCCAATGTTTGCTTTGAGTTTATCGAAATGGAGATTAGTCTGGCTGGATGGGTTTGCCATAATTAGGTGAGTTCTTGAAAGGACTATCTAAAAGCCAGATTCCCTTTCTTACTGGCATTGAAGGAGCCAGGTGATAGGAGTCCCACGGCTACAAGGGAATCAACTCCTCAGTAATCTGGGTTTGCTTGAGAGCAGAATCAGAGCTACTCAGGAGCACATAGCTCTGGCCAGCATATGACTGTTGCTTTGGAAGGACCCTGAGATATTGCACAGCTAACTGATGCTAAGACTCTTGACTTATAAGATCTGTGAGGAAATCATAAGATCTTATGTGTGTACTGCTTTAAGCCTCTAAGTTCATGACACTTAATTACTAATATGGGGTGTCACACATGTGCCTCAGAAATTCTGTGTTTTCTGCTCTGAGCTGTCCCCAACTAAATGGTATAATCTAAGAAGACACTGGCTTATCTTAACTCAAATGGAAGAGCAATTTTACTTGACAGTTGAGCTTGTAAAGATTATCATTATTTAGTGGATGACAATTGTTGTTGGTAACAGCTTTGATGAGAATTTTAAGTGATGTTCAAGGATGCATGGTCAAGTCCCAGTGTCTGGATATGACTAAGAGAAAACATCTAATGACATTTTGCTTTTAGTTATGTGTGTGTGTGTGTGTGTGTGTGTGTGTGTGTGTGTGTGTGTGTGTGCATTCATGTGAATACCCACAGAGACCAAAAAAAATAGTGTCAGATACCTTGGAGCTACAACTACAGGCAGATGTGAACTTTCCAATGTAGGTGCTAGGAACTAAAGTCTAGTCTTCTGAAAGAGCAGCAAATACTCTGACTCACTGAGCCACCTCTCCAATCATATCTATTGACGTGAGTGACCTTTAATCACTTGCAAAAAAGAAGACAATGGTGTAGATATTCAGCTATATGCAAGGATTCTACCCATCAAAGAAAGCCATACACTGAGTGAGTGAGTGTAAGAAGTACAGTCCCAGCTTGTTTATTCCCACTGCCTGGCTAGCTTACACCTGAAATAACCACACAGAAACTGTATTAATTAAATCACTTCTTGGCCCATTAGCTCTAACTTCCTATTGGCTAACTCTTACATCTTAATTTAACCCATTTTTAGTAATCTATGTATCGCCATGTGACAGTGGCTTACCGGCAAAGATTCAGCATGTCTGACTCTGGTGGCTCCATGGTGTCTCTTCTCTGCCTTCCTTCTCCCAGCATTCAGTCCAGTTTTCCCTGCCTACCTAAGGTCTGCCCTATCAACAGGCCAAGGAAATTTCTTTATTCATTAACCAATAAAAGCAACACATAGATAGAAGGACCTCCCACACCACAGCTGGAGAAACGTTGATGAGAAAACCGATTCTTTATCTTGATTGGAGATTAGGGAAACATAGAGGGTTGGTCATACTTACTAAGTGGGGTTAAGTGCTTGATGGTAGCCAGACATGGTGGTTTATACCTTTAATCCAGTACTAGGAAGACAGAGATTGGTGGATCTCTGTGAGTTCCAGGCCACCGTGGCCTACATAGCAGTTCCAGTATAGCCAGATACACATTATAAAGGCCCCTGTCTCAAAACAAAAAAGAGTTTGATGTTAGGAGAATTATATCAATGTCATCTATGACTAGCAGATATCGGCCCTGGTTTCATAGGATACCTAAAGCAAGCAGACCCTAGGTGACTGAAACTGCCTCTCAGGGTTAGATTTATAGGAATTTTCAGTTTGAGGAAAGTGGTCTTTTAAGTTAAGTTGTGTGTTGTAAAGAACTGTATAAGATCTTGAGATCTTGTGCATTCTGTCACTACTGTTGTATGTTCATAAGTGCCCTGCTGTTTCTGGAAAACATTATTTCCTTGTAGGCACCCAACTCTTCTGGCTCTTACAGTTTTTTCCACCTTCTCTTCTGCAATGATCCCTGAGCATTGGAAGAAGGAGGCATGATATAAATATCCCATTTAGGGCTGAATATTCTGCAGTCCAGGCAAAATTCCAGCATGGTGGTGGGAGATGTTGACCAAGTCCCATTCCCAGTTCAGGAGATTTTAGCAATTGATAACTTCTGGAGGGGGCTCAGTTTTATTAAAGAGTTTGGCTCCTGGTATGTCTGACAATCACACTCTAGTGGGAGGCCATGAATCTATGAGTATATGAGCAGCACCAATTGGACATGGTAAATTTAAGAAAAAAAAAAAGAGGACACAAAGTTGGATTGGTTGTAATGAGGTAGTACATATGGTAATATTTGGGGAAAGAGGTGAATATTATCAAAATACAGTGTATGAAATTCTGAAAGAACTAATAGAAATGTAAGAGAAAAGAATAACATAAGAGTCGATACATATTTAGCACTATGCAATTCACTGGAAGCTTTGCCTCTATGCTTAATCTGTCATGTTCTTTCCTACAAGTGCTTTCATCCAATAAAGATGAATGGAAGTTCTTTGTAAATGAATCCATATGACAGATACTACCCTCCATCTCCCTGAGTCATTGGCGTGTCCTTAGAGTTGGAACTCTGTTTCAGATCACCACCACTATCCCTTACTCAGCATCCAGTCATGCTAACTGAGAATACCTCTAGAGACACACCCCTCCTTGAACACTTCACCTTGCACCCGGGGCCTGCTGCAGGGATATCTGAGTGGGAAAATAAGAATATGATCAGGAGACTGTGGCTGAGTTAATTATAAAATTCCTGAAGAGTTACAAAAATGTGAAAGGAAGTCCCTTTTCTTGAGAAGAGTGCTCTGTGTTGCTGTCCCATGGGATATTTTCTCTAGAGGGCTAGGAGCACAATGTGCCCTGTGCCCTGGAAAGGTATGTGGGGGTGCATTAGTAATAGGGCTTTTCTCAAATAAGGTCAGAGAAACAGTTCTTCATCTTGACTTCATGTGAGTATAAACAAGAGAACTTTAAAAGTTATTACTACCAACATGGCCCAGAAACCTGTGGCTAGATAGATCGGGGTCTCTATGGGAAACAGACTACTATTGCTCTGCTAAGTGGACATAGCATTAAAAATAACTTCTAATTACTTATAGCTAGACCAATAGAGTAGTGCATCTTTCAACAGGCACCAGAGAAGATTCTTCTTGATAATTAATACATACACTTTTGTATGTATTAATTATTATGTATTAATTATTATGTATCTATACATAATTGATAATTAATATGTACATTTTCAATTGGTCATCATGCAGAAAATAAGAAACTTTGAAGTGTTCAACCTTAAATGGGATATCCATATCACACCCCTCCCCTAAGGCTCAGGGATCTTTGTGGAAGAGGAGGCAGAATATTTTAAAAGTCAGGAGTGATAGATGACCTCAAGAAAAGAATGTTTTCTAAACACATCAGGACAGATGCACATAACAGCAGTTGTAATAACACACATAAGACTTGCACAAGCTCAAACTGGACAAAATCCCAGCATGGAGGAGGGGAAGAAGGCATGAAGTCCTTAACCTTAGGTCAGGAGCTATTGACATCTGATTGCTGTTGGGAGTGGCAAAGTCAGTTTTCTTAAAGGTGTAGACATTGGTAAGTCAGCTATGCTCCAGGGCAGGTCCCATGCTCAAGCGTAGTTGGCCAGTACAAATTGAACTTTGTGCTTGATGGGTTTTAATGGAAAGGGAGGGAAAGAGAGAGCAAGAGAGAATTTGGGTGAGCAGTGGGAGATGATCTTCCAGGCCCTGAAGGGAGGATGAATATGATCAAAACATATTGCATGAAAATCTCAAAGAACTAAGTAAAAGGAAACTGTTCTGGAACTGAGAAATGATAGTTCATGTACAATTTGGAGACGGTGCTAAAAATCATTCAATTGCATATTTTAAAATGATACATTTCATGATATATGAATGATACTTTAGTGAAACTTCTATTGAAAATAAAAAATGCTGATATCAGTGACCTCTGACCCAAAACTCTGGAATGAGAATCTCTTGAGCAAGACTTACACCTGCATTTTTAAAATACCTCCAGGTTATTTTCTCAGGGTGAAGGGGCACAGGGCTATTTCCCTTTTAAAGAAAAGAGAGAAGGACAATGTTTCCCTGTTATTGGATAACTGCAATATATATGAAACTTCTGTAGTATTAGGTTTCTGTGTCTTTTAGAAAATTTTTTATCTAACTTTTTAGACAATATATTTTGATTATGTTTTTCCTCCCTTGATTCTCCCAGATCACCTTTCCCACCTTCCTACTCACCCAAATTTTCTCTTGGTGAAAACTTCTCTCTCTCTCTCTCTCTCTCTCTCTCTCTCTCTCTCTCTCTCTCATCTTCTCTCAAGTTTTACTCTCTCTCTCCATCTCTGGCTCTATCGCTCCCCCACTATCACTCCCTCCCCCTTCCTCCCTCTTAATAATTAGTCCTACAAGCTATAATAATGACCGGGCTTGGCATGACATGCCAACTGCTACAGCAGTGGTACGAACATCATTGAAGTAACCAACTACTTTTTGGTAGACTTTAAGTTCTACTCCAAGAGATGAAACCTATATCTGGCAACATTATCAGGCTCAGAATCTATGCCTAGTTAGGTCATAGGCCCTAGGGGATAACTTAGTACTATTATGCTGTTAAATGGACTTTATTTTAAACTGACTCGTAAGGATTTAATGTTATAACCAATGTATGGTCAAAATGCAGATTAGAAACTGTAGAATGTTCTGTCCTGTAGAGAAAATGTTTCCCACATTCCCTTCTCAAGGTTCAAGGATGGCTAAAGAAGAGGGAGAAGAAAGATCATTAGAGCTAGAGGCAGCAGAATGACTACAGAGAAACACTATGCTCTGGACACCGAGTAACTGCACATATGAACTCACAGTTGTTGGGAGAGCATGCTCAAGCCATATGTAAACTCAAGCCAGACCAAAGCCCACACTGCTCATGGAGCTACTGGGAACTGTTAGCTGCTGAGAGAGGGGAAGACAGTTTTCTCTAAGAGTATTGCCCCTGGTAGGTTGACCAGTTCTCCAGTGGAAGACTGTGTATCCAAGACTAGTTGGGCAGCACAAATTGGCTTTGAAGACTTTTTAATAAAATAGAATTTAGGTTTGGTGGCTTGGGAAGGGGTATATATTTGGGAAGAGTTGAGGGAGAAAGGTTAATATGGCCTAAATATGTTTTATGAAACTTTCAAAGAAATAAAAGTTAAAAAAGAGAGAATGGGTGGCACAGTATTGTGTTCAAGTCCTAAATATATTTCCTAGAGAAAATTTGAAAGCTTAATTTTCTCTGCAATGCTGGAATCTTGGTGCGCTTTCTGCCGTTTACATAAAGAAACTCTGCAACCACCTACCCAATTGTATGTGCTGGTGTAGCTTCAACCTTGAAGCTGCCCTCACTACTTTTATGCCTGTAGAGTATTAAGACTGTTGGCCTTGATAATGACAGTGTGTCAAAGCAAAGATTTTGGAGAATAAAATCCTCCAAGCTGTTGAGACAAAATGTAGGATGAGAAATACCAGTCTCAGTGTCAGGGGAAAGGCTGATATCAAATCCATTTCATAGAAAAAAGTGCAAGGCAGAGAGGTTAAGTGTCAGGTAGCAATAACCTGCTCTAAATTCCTGCCCCAAAGCCTCAAATCCTGCAGGAGTTAAGTGGAGTCTGGGTCTGTCTTCAAAGCACACTGATATTAAAGCTCCATCAGTCCATGATCTGACTCTCCTCTCAGAGTGACTGGCCAGGAAGGTGGTGCTATCTCTTTCTCTCTTTTTTCTTCTAAGCTAAAGGGGACTCGTGACACTGAACCTTACCCGAGTTGCAGGATTCTCTTGTGCCTTGGTCTCAATCTTCATCGAAAAATCTATTTTTGAAAGGCCGGCCCAGTGCCCTTTCCTTTTGTCCAAAGGAGATCACTTCCTGAGCACTCAGTGATCCTTTGTACTTTTGTTTTTATAATGAAGATGATACAAGCTCCAGTATCAGAGATCAAGTCCTTTGGTGCCACATAAGGTACAACTTTTGGCTTTGTAATCTTTGACAAACAGATTAAGCATGTCCTGTCTCTGTGTTGCCACCTATCCAAGAGACATCTGATAATTTTTACTTCATGGGGCCATTATGAGGGTTTTACACAAACACGGATGGAAGTCGCAGAAGAGTGCCAGGCCGCTAGGGTCCTTTCTAGTGATAAGAAGCCCTATGCAGCACATCAACCAATATAACCTCAGCACTTTATTTTTCAAAATGCCATTCTGCATATTGTCTACTTCCCTGCATGCATACATACTTTTATGCATGCCATAATAATTTATGGAATGTATTTTTGAGAGGAGTAAGAAATATGGTTGTTTGAGAAAAAAATTTATATTCCATTTAGCTTTAATTTTTTATTTTATCACAACAAAATTTCATATTTGTGGATGTTATAGGCTTCAAATTAGGAAAAACAATTTGAATTCTTAGTGGTAATTCTTTATCACTTTCAAACACATTTAGTCACATTAGTGTTCATACCTAGATTGTGATTGTTACTTTGCAGGGTCAAAATATCTGGCCATGGCAAATGTAGCTCATATTTTATCCCACAGAAATATCACCTAAAGTAATCATTAATGCCATAATTATTGATAGATATTATGTGCTATATGATCTTAGTATTGTAATTACTCATTTCACATTGTTTGATGTTATATTCCCTATGTGTGGAATATTGTGGTACCTGAAACTGGCATTTTATCAGTCTGGAGAATGCTGAACATTTTGGTGGCAATCATTCTAAATTCTAAGCATGTGCTCCTGACATAATACAAAGAGTATACTTAAAAATAATTTCTTTCTCATGGTTTGAAATTAATATTGTGACCTAAAATCACTGCCTACATTGCCTTTTCAGGCTTGTGGCTGCATACCCCTGCAGTAAGCAGCAACAGCTACTGACCTTTTGAGTTTTTAGACTAGCTTTATCATTTCTGCTACCTCTTTTCTCTGTGATAATGAGTTATGCTCTCATGCTTTCAAAGATTTTTTTTTTGCTCTGTATACCAAGAATCCATAAAACCTAGCATGTTGGAAGTCCAAGGCCCACCCCCTCCCTCCCGGCCTAGGAAGGAGTGCACCATGCCCTCTTTCAAGGAAGAAGGGGGAGGGAGGAGGGGTGAGGAGGTAGTGGGAGGGGACCGGGAGAAGGGGAAGAAAGGTAAAAATTTTATTTCTTTAATTATGTTTTTGAATGGAAAAAATAAAACAAAACAATGTATGAAAAAAAACAAAAAACAAAAACAAACAAACAAACAAGCAAAACCTAGCATGTTTCTCTTAAATGAGATTTCCATGATTGTTCTAGTGTCTATCTTTTAAAATGAATTGAATCTGTGAGAGTTATTTTTTAACACTTGATTTTACTATTGAGGTAAATAGGAACATTGGTTCTGTATTATAATGTGAAACAGGTAGTAGTGAGATACTTATTGTTGAACAAGTCTGTAAGAAGAGTAATGTATATGTTGAAAATGAGGTTTTCATAAAAATTTATTTTGCATTTATAAATAATTCAATGCATTAGCAGTATAGTTAATACCTTCATGAGAAAGACCAATGTCCTGTTCAGCCATGATTATTTTTACAGAACCATCTTGTTGGGAGGTAATAAGTCACATTAAAATGATTGTATATAGAATTATTGTACAACAAAACAGGAAAGCACATGTGTGCCACACATTTAAAATGCAAAGCCATGTATGTAGATACAGTTTATCCATATAAGGCACATGAAGCCAGATCTTAAAAACCAGATGACAGACAGTTCATTAATTGATGTTAAACAATTAGTTGAGCCTATACAGAATATCAGAACTCACTGAAATTCTGAAGAGAAAGCATGCTTATTAAGAACAGTGATGGTGTGAATATTGGCATTCTACACCGATGAAGGAGTGGTTCAAAAGGATAATTGCTAAAGCCAAAAGAGCATTTCCTGAATGATCATTGCATTTTAATGGCGACCTGGAAGGCCATCAGTATGGAAGAGGAACTTTTTCTTAGGAGGTAGGCAAGGCTATTCCTAATGGTTATGTTCCTTTGTTCACTTGGAAAGAGACCATGCTAAATATTAGCCCCATGGATCAGAGTAGAGGCTTGAAGCAAATTTCTACCATGAGTGCTCAACTCCATTCATGTTCTTAGAGCTGAGATAGCCTGTGTCTTTCCTATCATGTTTCTTTATCTACAAGTTTCTAACAAAGGCCAATGAAATCCATTTGATTTGAGCCATGATATTATTACATAAGCTCCCAAGAAGAGAGAGTTTTTATCTTGAAATGCTCTCTTCCTATAAAGTGTAGCCATGGCCTCCTGTAACTGTGAAATAATGGTTTTCAGGAAGGAAAAATAAAAATCCCATAGATAGGCAGCCAGATGCCCCCTCACGCACACACACACACACACAAACACACACACACACACACACACACACACACACACACACACGACTTGTATAGTTATGGCTTGACACAGCAGTGGTCCAGAGACATGATTGTCAGTGCCCCCAATACACAGAAAAAGCATATGTTGGCATATTCTAATTTGTTTCTTGGTTAATCAATAAAAATGTTATATATTTACATATACAATATTTGTTTTAAAAATATGCATGAAGATGTTGCTTGTGTTCCCCTCCCAGAAGAATAAGAACAATGTTAGAAAGTCACATTTTCACTTGTAAAATGTTTGATCTATCTTTCTGGGAATAATATGAAATAATATAAATGGGCACAATTCAAGTTAATGCACTACAGAGCATGAAGAAGATACAGCTGGCAACTCTCATGGGTATTTGTATGCGTCAAGTAACTTATTGTAAGATATGTGGAATCCTTTATTAAGACATTAAGTCTTAGGGGATATTATAGAAACAGTAATTTGCAAAACTACCTCTTTCTTTTTTACCATTTGTTCCTCTGTGTGCTCAAAGGACACAACAAAGAGGGTGTGTTCTTTTTTGGTAACCTGTCAGTATTTCTCAAGATTGCATTCCTGGATAATAAGTTTCCTGGCATAATTCAAGTTTACTAATGATTTCAATTTCAATATTTTAAAGGGGAAGAAGGTTTGCAATAAAAATAATTCTTCAGTGAATAAGAACAGCCCACCTTCCAAAAATAAAAGAGGAAAAAACCCAGATGAACATAAAATCGTTCAACTGAAGTGCTCTGGGAAATTAATTGGAGAAAGATTTGTTATTGTATTTACAGTGGTTCCAACAACATATTTGTTTGCCTGTGCCAGACTTCTAATTAAGGTTTATCAAAAATGTCCTTATATAAGCAGTTTTTCATTTGCCAGCAATCATTCTACTTCTTCCAAAACTGCATAACAGAGGCCCAAATATATATAAATTAAATCAGCACTGTGTCTGTATATATATAATATATATATATATATATTACCATGTAAAAGTGCAGTTATTATTCTACTATGGTTTCATAATACAGTGTGCCTTTCCAGGTGGCACATTTTAAATCAAGACATATCTATTTTGATTAATTCATTGTGTCTTAAGGGGATGAACAAGTACAATTCAGAAATTCGCAGTTAATTCAAATATTTATTTGTTTGGAGAGAGAAGCAGCATCAGTAGGGACACCATTAGGAAGTGCTTGGAAGAGAGGGAGGAAGAAAGAGAGGCAGAAAAAGATGGAAATCAAAGGAGACAGAAGAGGAGGGAGGGAGAGTGTGAGACAGATTGCAATAAGTACAGCCTCAACCACAGCCACCACCACAAGAACAGAACAGACTGTAGCTAGTTTCATTCTGGGAGGACCCTAAGTATTTATCACTCATGTAATGAGATTTACAAATGAGAATTTTAGGTATCTTTTGAACCCAGGGTTCATTTCTGAGCATTTTGTCTCCGTAAGCCTCACATTTCATATGTTAATTTTGCAATCAAAATTCTTCAGAGGTACTACTTTGGTGAAAATAAGAATAAAAAAAAACCATTAATTCATAGCATTAAGTAAATGCATAGGAATTTTATCTCAGAGATTGCCCTTTCTAACGTATCCAGAGATTAGAATCATCCAGGAAGGAAACTATTTGACAAACCATCTAGAGACAGATGCAATCTCATTTTTAATTTTCACGAAGGAATGACTGATTAGCAAATATGGATGGATCTGCAGTAGTGGATGCACCAGCTGATGTTAAACACACTTTTAGTTCCTTGCAGCCATGAAAACCAGTTCATTGCTTCTAGCACACAGAGTCCCCATATAAGTACAATGCCACTTTAACCATACCCAGATGTTATACCATTCTCTGGCAGGAACAAAAGTTGTAAGACTATCATGAAATGATACAGCCCCCAAACCCTGCCATTTTCTAGTTATAGAGGCAAATGGCACAAAGGCCAGGAAGTAAGAGCAAGACCTGCCTCACTTCCAAGTTTTGCACTGAGCCCATACAGAACATGGTATTGTTTAAAGAACACTAAGATATTAAGTCAAGTTCTTCGACCCTCCTTTATACAAGGCTCTTCACTGCAGATGTGTAGGCCCACAAGAACTGGTTCTTTGAGTATTTCTGCCCACTTTCACGGAGATCTGTGGTAAAAGTCTAATAAAGTCATGTATATTTAACGAAAGCTTAGATGCTGTCTTCTTGCTAGTGACGTTAGTTTTCTTTCTAAGCGCTGAAAAAGAATTGTCATTTGGGAATCATAGTTATTGCTTCAGGAGATATTCTGGTTTGGACTCAGAGCTAGAACAGTGAGTAGCAACTTTTAACTGTGAACAAACATTAAAGATTAAAATGAAGTAAAAGTCATATGATCAACAATGTGCATATGACAGGGCTGCTGTGTTTCTATATAGCAATAAAAAACACAATTCAAAACAAATTGTGTTTCTCCACAAAGACCCTGTAACTATTTTACATAAATTACATTTGAAAATTAGAAACACTGCTTAGAGTATGAAAACCAGTGTTAATAAGATAAATTTGTATCCTTTAAATTTAAAAATGAGTTATGGTAGTTTCTTAAGTGTTAGTCTCACTTCCATGTTATCTTTGAGATGCAGAGAAAATGCCTCTGCACTGATTTATCCATCTTGTCAGCTGTTGAGGATTTCATTCTGTTTAGCTAGCTCCAGATTAAATTTAGACTTCTAGAATTTCCCATACCCCCAAAGTCTCATCATTAATTAACTTTACCAGTATATTGCTTCATATTAAGCTTATATAATAGTTTTAGTTGTTAAAGTAGCTGTGGGCATGAGTATCCTCATAAACAAAGGTGTGAAACATGAGCCCTCTTTGGTTTTGTCAGGTAATGTGCTGGAGCTGGCTTGGCTCACAGGAAATGGTGGTATTCAGTGATGCTACAGTTGTTAGCTTGTTATCAGCGGTGGTGGTAGAATTTACAGCATGTGAATTAGAAAATGCTGAAAATGAGCTGCTTTGTATTAACTAGTTCATAAAGGTGGCACACTAAAGGTTCAAGTATTAACCCAGGATCTTGAGGTTTTGCCAACTTTGTTTTCGGCAGTAGAAGTTCTGAGAAGGCATGGAAGGACTGGAGCATCTGGGATGCATTTGTTTATTGTCACCACATTAGTGTGTGCTCTGAGACATGTCCGTTTTGTAGCCACATAAATGATACAGGACAGAACCAACTCTGTAAAGCATTGGAATCCCTCTGGATATAACAGCTGGCTTCCTGCTGTGGAGATTGATGAACAATGATTTCTTTATATGAACAAGGTATCCTCAGTGGAAAGCATCCATCAAGCCATTCTTCGGGAGGGTCTGCATGCTGTCCTGCATGCTACTGCTCACAGGCAACTACTTGCATGCAAGCAGGCCTGGGTTTGCTGCTGCAGCATCCCGCCACCAGCCCATTAGCAGGTTTCTTTTGCTTGCCCCTTCCCTCCTCAATGTCTGATACAATCAAACATCCAAGAAAGTAGAGATCACTGGCAAAAGAGTTTGCAATTTTGAATGATTTTTATTAAACACCATTAGTCTACACTGCACAATTAATGAAACAGCAAAGCTCCAATCTCAGAAGAATGATTGACCATGGATCTGAAAAGCAGTTCAGTGTCCCCTAACCCAGTGTGAACACTATGAATGATTCTTTAACATTTTATGTCAGAAGCAGGAAGGGGCATGAACTGCAGTCTGGCCTCCAAGGGCTTCCCCACCCTCCACCCCCCACCCACACCCCCCTCTGCCCTCCCCACAATGCAATTTTCTTTTGGTTAAAAGATTACAGAGGAAAATGTGATGCTTTTGGTACAGAGGGCTTCTAGATTCATGAGGAGGGGAATGGAAAGGGAACTAACATTTTCTCCGTCGCTGGAAATATCAGATGATAGGATTACTATCTGAGACCAGCCTATCTGATTAGTCCCCTGCCAGGGTAAATGCTGATTATCAATACACAGATGCCATTTCTGTCATTGGAGTTTGCTAACACCAAAGAGAAAATGATTCGGAGTTTAATCATGAGAATGAGGCTGTGCGAGTGGAAATGGGAAACAACAGCAACAACAAGAACAACAATGACAAAGAACTGAGTCTGCCAGTTGTAACAACACTGACAACTGGCTCAATATTTTCCCCACACAGTTGAATTTAGGGGCACTGAATCACCCATTTGTTTGATACTGTGTAGCTGTTTCAACTTGCCACACATTTTTCTCAATGGGGATAGTGATGCTTCTCTAAGCATGCAGTTCATTGCTTTACTGAGTAGTCCTACCCAGTGATGCAGTTTGGTTCTCCCACCTGCTAACGCATGCAGGGGAATTTTATTATGTCTGTTGAGAAGGAAGTAAGGGCTTCACCCTCACAACTTAATCGAGTCTGCCTTCAAAAGTGATTTTCAACTTCAAACTTTAACTTCAACCTCCGGGATCCAATTTTGGATAAAACAAATTTAGATTTACATAGCTTCAGGTACAGTAGAACTAGCATCTTTCCAACGCAGTACAAATCCACTGCGCCTAACCATCCATCCACTTGGAAACTCAACAAAACCCATTTTAGGTAATGCCATCTAATTTTTCTACTTTTGATAAAGATTTGGATCTTTTCATTTCACTACATGAAAGAAAAAAGGACATCTCAACCTTAAGTCTTTAAAAAGTAGCGGAAGCTAGTCTGGTTTTTCCAATTATGTCATCTGAATATAAAACTACTAGTTTTCCCCCAATGAGATTATTAAGCAATTAACAGTCTATAGGCTGGCTAAACAACATGCTTACAGGTAAATTCTACCCCAAAGACCACACTATCAAACTCTTTTCAAATTAATCCTACCTACAAAACTCAGACAGTAATATGACAAAACCACTAAAAAATCCAAAGCTAGTTAAAGATACAAAACCAAGCCAACATCATAACACAAACTTGTCAGACTCTGTGGCTGGAGCTTGTGTGATAAATGAAGGCATAGTGCTGGCCCTACCTGGGTCATGTTGTAGGACTGTGCTTGTGTCTTGTATTTGCTTGGGAGGGGGCACTGCCTATTCCTCTTCCCATCACCACACCTACACAGACTTGTTTGGATGTGGCTCACCAAGCCTCCACCAACATCCAGGGGCACAATCTGTCACTGCTGTCCACATTACTCATATCCCTCCCACTTAACTGATACACCAAAGAGATTCCCTTGACAAAGGCCTCAATCGTTCAATCCTGCAGGTAGCTGCACACCCATGATGCACATCACCATTTGTAGTGTGATGACTAGAGTGCCAAAACAGTAACAAATCTTAATCAGGAAACCAAAGACGTTCATCTCCAGGGATAGAAAGGTAATTCATTCTCCATGTTTAATTAGTTTCTAAGCTGTGTTACAAGTGGGTTGCTAAATAGTCAGGTGGTGATCCAGAGCTCGATTGTCACATTTGATAATCTTAGTGCTGACATGACACTTTATATTCAGCCCCCACATATGACAGAGCATCCTCTTGCCTCTCTGCTGTATGTAAGAAGATAAAAACAAGTTATAGAAAGTTGAGCTACAAGTCTTTTACCTATGTGGCAGTATGCTTATTTCTATGGAAAACTGCCCCTGCCCCTACCACTCTAATTTCTATTTTCTGGAGACTTAATTTCAAAAAGAATCTGTGTGTAAATCTATGATGGTTTAGGATCGTGGAATAGGTTTAATTTACAAGTCAAGTTGGTTGGCATCATTAGTAAGTAATAGCCAGGAAAACTTCCTGGTAGACCATGGAAAACAGAGAACTTGAGTTACTGCAAAGTCATCAGCTCTTTTGGTTTTTCATGTGACACCCACTTGGGGTGTTCTGTGTTTCACATTTTCATTTTCCTCATTTAAGAGGCACAGAAAAGGTTTAGATTTCGATTTCTTTTGTGTGTGCAATATGTAAGTGTTGTTGCTGAAACTGTAGTCTTAAAGCTCAACCACATTGGGAGCATAAAAAGTGCAGGTTTCAGCTGCCCGGGTGCACCTATCACCTATAGAGACAGCATGGCTTTAGCCATTAGAATGCAACATCCATAACTTTATTATACAACAAAGGGCCTTAAACTCAAGTATGATCAGAGAAGAACTCAAATCTGGTTCTTTTGGAACTGGGGAAATACCTAACATTTCCAATAAGAATACAGAGTGAATGCCTGCTGTTCTTATCACAGACCTGCATGACCTGCTTTAGTAATCATACAAGTTTTCATCTTTCATGTACATATCTATTATTTATCTGGTCATAACTCAGTGAAGAGAATTCAATAACTGAGCAGATTAAAGGTTACACAGAATTATATGCCAGCAGGCAATTACAAGTAACTAATGAATGCATAGTGTTTACTATAGATGAAGACATTTTCTGGTGAGCTGGAACTCTGAAGATGATATTTACAGGGTGATGTTTAGGGACATAAGATGAATGTAGAGGATCAGAAAAAGATATAGTCATAACTCATAAGGAAATGCTCCAAATTAGGTGAACTGTTCTCAAAATTCAGGAGTATTTCCAAGGATTCCGGGGTGAAGCACTAACACAAGATTTTTGTTTTCTGAAAAGAAAAGTTAGGTCTTACTTTTAGAGTTTAGAGTTTTCTTTTGACTTTTCATGTAAATAATGTATACTAATACAAACATTAATAAAAATCAATGATTGTATTTTTGCCAATCTCCTGAAAGAAATAAAGGAAAGGGGAGCGAAAAGAAGTTCTAGAAAATAGAAAATATGGATAATATTTGGGAAGCCCAGGTAGAGAGGATGCTAGGAAATTAATTGTGCATTATTAATTCTGGGAAGTGATAACTTGACTTTTGATTTCACAGATTTGATATGAACATCTTTCAAAATACTTCAAGTTAAGGATTTGCCGACTGGCTACAAATGAAGCAGAGGCATGGGGATGTCTTTCAGTCCAGTCTGATTTCTCAAGTCTAAGATGAGTGTGGACTAAGATGTGTATCTGCCAAACTGCTCCTTGTAAAATGGAGCTTTACACAAAGAAAGTCCCGGATGAGGAGTTATCCTGATGCCATAAAGTTATCCAAATAAATGTTACTCCTCCTTCTCACCATTAAAATAGTAGAAAAGTAATACTTCAGGAACAGGATGTTAACAAGAGTCTTCTGGTTGTATCATTGCAAGAGTAGAATTCTTATGCTTGTACTTTTCTTGCTATTCTTGACTATATAATGTAGTTAAAACATCAAATCTGTGGGTTCTGACAATGGAGATTCTCACCTGAAGATTTAGTCTGTGGGAACCACAGATATTGATTAACAATGGATTCTGAAATACATTTTTTTTCTGGCCTGAAGAGTGTAGTTTGGGGAATGGCTACTACTGAAATCTCTGCAGGTGGGTCCCTTGCTCATATGTGTGTTTACCTCTTGTTTGAGTTCTCACGAACCTCTCATCATCACATGTGCTTCTCTTTCTTTGCTTTGAATCATGTGGACTTAAATCAATATTGTAGGGATTTTCATTCCATAAAGCACAAAATAATGTGATATGAGAAATGCATATCAAATATTGAAAAATAAAACATACACTTCTCTGAAGTTGTAGTGTTCACTAACAATGACTTCGGTTTTCCACAGATATCAAAAATGCATAAAAACAAACATAAAGAAAGAGAACTTTCCCAAATGAATGGAGTTCCACCAGTGACCATCAAGGCACTGGTAAAGGTAGGGAGATGGGCGGTGATGCTAGATCTGGGAGAGCACCCACTACAACAAATGGGCGTCGATGCGCAGCCAACACAGTCCCTGACGAACGTAGCGGACAAGATTGGTCATGCTGCTGTGCTGGGTCAGAGGCCCCATCAGTGTATCCAGATCGCCAAAGAATTCTGAAAATCAGAGCAGTACTTGGTCAAGCCTTTGAAATCAGGGAACTATGCACCAGACTAAAATATCTCTAGTTAATATCACAATCACAGGCATTGAAAGATTTATTCATCTTTTCGTCCACCTATCTTTTTACACTTTCATTCAGCCAAAATTTAAAGGGCTAATTAGGCAAACAGAATTATCTGTCTGTCTGTCTGTCTGTCTATCTATCTATCTTTCCATCCATCCATCATTATGAAATTTATATATACTTTATGTGTGAATTACACACACACACACATACACATATATATAGTATATGTTTATTAAACTCCAAAAGTTTGACAATACAATGTTTGTGTTATTGTGATTAGTGAAACAAAACTCATTTAAATCTGTTAATTCATGGTAAGCATTTTTTAAATCACTATATCCTCTCTCAAACAGCGTGTTCTAAAAATGCATTGCTATCTTATGAAGTTTGTTACATGATCACACACACACACACACACACATATATGTATATATACACACAAATATACTTTGCTACATATTTATGTAAATTATGAAACTATAATATTTATGTATGTAAAATGTACATAAAACACATGAATATAGTTTAATATTTTATACAATATTTTTATATCTTATATATTATAACTATTTTTATGAAAGCTCCGTAATGCAATAAATAGGTTCTGATAAGCATCATTATTTTTCTAATGTAAACATGTTTTTATGCCTATGCTATTAGATTGAAAATATATTTTCTTTTGGTCCAAACGAACTGGGTTTTTTGTTTGTTTGTTTTTTACTTTTATTGGCATAGTATAGAAAGCTCCAGTTAACCTGAGTATCAAATTATGGTCATTGTCATTCAGAGGTAGGAAGGTTTGCTACTGATTTCATTGGGGGTAGAAAATGACCTGCAAGTATCCAGCACATGACAACTTCTACCATGCTCTTGTGCATGGTTGTTTTTGTCTGATTTAGGAAATGGGATAGTCTTGAGGCTACATTACTAACTACTCACCTGTGTGACTAAAGTGTTAGAATGCCTGCCTTTGGGGAGGGAAAGACTATATGATGTCTGAAAATTCCTTAGGCATCCCTTTGTTCCACTTGACTTGTCTGACACCTTGTCCCAAGAGGGTTCACTGGCATTTTTTTTTGTTAGCTTCCCACAGGAAAGGAGGCCCCAGGCTTCCATAAGAAACCATGCCTGTACTGGATGAGTATGAGGAATCCAAGTCCAGGGCAGGGGTGGGACTGGAGACTATCCAAAGTGCCTGAGGTGCTCTTCTGCCTTCTTGAAAATTCCATGCATGGATTACATGTACTTGATTGCTCAGAAGATGATAATTCCCTGAACAAAACACTTATTTATGTTATATGTAACAGATGGG
Source organism: Ondatra zibethicus (assembly GCA_004026605.1). Classification (NCBI taxonomy): domain Eukaryota; kingdom Metazoa; phylum Chordata; class Mammalia; order Rodentia; family Cricetidae; genus Ondatra; species Ondatra zibethicus. The sequence continues at coordinate 28,014 of PVIU01005050.1, forward strand.
CTCCTTCTCCAGCCATCAGCTTCATTTGATTATGTGATATTTTTTAACCTGGGCAATATAATAAAAGAAATGTCTGCCAACAAAGGAATAAATTACTTGTGGCATCTAAAATATTTTCTTTGGTAATACAATACTACTGAAAATATTAAAGAACTAGTCATTGTTGAATGAATGGGACCCTTATGTGAGCTAAGACATCCTCTGACCATTCTGTGAAAATCTGCCTTTGGCATTTGAAATTAGACTTCCAGGTCACCATTTTCATGAACACATCAATGGAGTAATATATGTGGCTGGGGCAGGTAGGGAGTAGGGCCTCTTGATCAAAGGGCAGAGGATATCATCAGTCCTTTGGCCTGTGTCAGCACCAAAACCTACTATAATAGGCTCTCTACAGCTGAAGGAGTGGGCAGGCAGTGGCATGGATGGAGGCTTTCTACCAAAACAGCCAACACTGCCCATATCTATAACACAGCTCTCTGTGAAAAAGTCTAAGTACAGTTGTCTGAGCAGGATGCAGAATTCCTATCTAAGGAGAAGCTCCTGAGTTATGTCATTTCTATCTCTACAAGGTAGATGTTAGAAGAGTCATGAAATCCAAGCAGGTCATAAATGACATGTGTGCAGAACTAGACTGTGAGCCAACATTCCAAATTAGAGTCTCTTCCTAGTCCACCGAGAAGCCCGGTGGCAGCATTGGCAGCGCGTGTTCTCGCGGCTGCTACAGTGACAGTGGTGTTTTGATTCAATATTAGGCAGAGAATTTAGCAACTCCTTGGCAGGCTGCACTAATGACAAGATTAGCACTATTTCACCCGGGCGGCAGCACAGCCATCACACTGCTCCTGGAAAGTTCTTCAATTAATTTAGAAGAAATTGCTTCAACAGATTTTGAAAGTGAATGCAATTTTAAAAAGAAATCCATAAATATTGAACCTCCCTACAAATACCAATATAAAATAAGACAGATTAAAACCAGATAAACCAGAAATATCTCTAGATGCCTATGCCTTTTGCTCACAGTTGTAGAGCCTTTGTGGGGCCTAGTTGTCTACGCAAGTTGTATATTGGTTTCCAGAAGTCTAGGAAAGGAGACTACTTAAAAATTGCCTTTGTTCAGATACCTGAATTCACTAAAGTTCTCTAAACACCTGCTACTCAATGTGCTTTCTAGATAGGTACAGTAGCTTATTGGTTTGAATTCTGCTTCTGGAATCAGAAAATTTGACAAAGTATCTGCTGTTTCTATCAAACTTAAAGCACTCTGATAACAGTGGTGGCACATGCCTTTAATCCCAGCACTCTGGAGGCAGAATTCGAGACCAGCCTGGTCTACAGAGCAAGTTCCAGGACAGCCAAGGCTACACAGAGAAACCTTGCCTCAAAATCAGAAAGAAAGAGAGAAGCAGAAAGAGGAGAGAGAGAGAGATAGATAGATAGATAGATAGAGAGAGAGAGAGAGAGAGAGAGAGAGAGAGAGAGAGAGAGAGAGAGAGAGCTCTGATACAATGGACAAATTTTTAGCCTTAAATATCTTTAGTGTCTTCAGATATAAAATAAGGGCAAAAGAGAGAACAAATAGCAAATATCATAGTACCTAGGATATAGGAATCAGTGTACAAACAGATATAACTACATATGTATATTCTCAGGAGTCAATACAGGTTGATAGCTGGGTTCAGAGTCAATGTCTCAAATTATGAAATAAACTTTGGTAGCCATAGTATTGTGTGTGTGTGTGTTGTATATACACGTGTGGATTTCTATGTTTACTCAGTTGTTAGGGATGCACATGTGTTAGTGGAAGCCAGAGTTGTTTTTCTCTGTCGCTCTCTCTCTTCCTGTCTCTCTGTCTCTCTCCTCTCTCCCCCTTCTCTGTCTCTCTGTCCTCTCTCTCTCTCTCTCTCTCTCTCTCTCTCTCTCTCTCTCTCTCTCTCTCTCTCTCTGTGTGTGTGTGTGTGTGTGTATGTATGTCTGTGTCCTATATCTCTTCCTGATCATTGGAAATTCATATACTTGCTCAGGAACTAGCAAAACCCATGTCCACCCCAAGCAATCAAGACTGTGGCGGAGGATAATTGCTCCCTGTTGCTGGACATATTTCTATTACTCTAGCCTGCTTGTTACCTCTTTCATGGTTGATTCTCATAGACCTTCATAAGTTCTCACCTTGTTTGCAATTGGCCATTCTGTAACTAGTGGGCCAGAAAGAGCCACAGCAAATGAATGGCCAGAGTAAGAATGTGGTTTTAGTTTTACTTCTTAATGATATTAGGTTGGTGGGGCTTTATTTTGAGTTTAAATGACAGCTGAGGTCACAGATGGCAGCACAAGTCATCAATGATTATTGACCTTTGTGAAGCAGGGTCTCCTTTGCATTTGTTCTGTAACAAATCTGATGTGTTCCCATAAATAGGGCCTTGATCCTCCTGTCAGGGTGTGAAGAAATCCTAGCTGATGTTTAGTCCTTACTTGCAAATGCAAACTGTGTTGTTATATATTCATCTTGAGCTGATAAGTGTAATGAAGGTACATGACCTTAATTCCACCTCACCTCTCAAAAAATAAACAGAAGCCAACAGGATCTTAATTAATTTTTGAATCACTCCTTTTGCCTTAGTAACTATTCCTCTATATTGATTCTTGTCACTGAGTAAAATTCTGGAAATATCATGTGCGGATACATTACAAGTCTTAAAGGAGAATAAATATTTTGGACTTGAATCACTCTAAATGTAAAAATAGGTCACTATGTCATCCCTAAGCTAACTTTCTTTCACCAAAGACATAGAAAACAGAAGAACTGAATAATATATGGCTATCAAGCACAAGGGACCTAGTCCTTCAAAACACAAGTGACTGCATCCTCATCGTTAAGCAAAGAATAGAAGAGATAATCATACCTTTATTGTCTCTTGTCAGTTTGTCAGCCATATCCCAGTGTTCATAGCCCCGAAGCACATTACTGGTGATATTGACATGGCTAGCAGCCATGTGGTGGATACGTTGTGGGATGGTGACAGGACCGTTGTTACAATTCCCCATTGTGTTGATGGGAGAGACATTGTTTAGAGACACTGGGGATGGAGTATTCCTGGAGAATGGAAAGAGACAGGCCAGGTTAAGTTGGTAACGAAGAGGGTTGGCTGGGTTTGGGGTGCATGGAGCATTTCTTGTCACAGTGAACTCTCTTAAGAATACCACTAGCCAGAGCGAATTTAGTGTGATAAAGATACCCAAAGCTTCAGTTGATTGCCCACGTCCCAGTGACTCTTCTGAGACAAGATCCTAAAACTCTGATCAACATCATAGTTTTATTCAGAGCCTTTAGTGTAGCAGGAGCATATTGTCACTGCAGACCTAAACCATCTGACTAACCCACGCAGTGCTATAGGGCTGGTCCTAGAATAAATCACCTGTGTTCATTTTCTAACTTGAAACACTGAAGATCTCCTGTCTCTAACAACTGGACAGCCCTCTGTGTACACTGCTGTTTTGTTTTAAACCAGAAAGAGGAAGCGGGAAAGGAATAGGGAGTGGGAGGGAGAGAGTCAGTTGAGTGAATCCTTCTCTAGTATTAATACTGCTTACAAATGTATGTCTTAGTTTGAATGTATATGACATGCTACAATGTTTCCGAGAAAGAAACAGCTCAGAGCTGTAAGACTTATTCTACATCTTCAGAATGGCAACTGGCAGTTGGAGAACATGATGTGCAATATTGGTCTATCTTCAAAGTGTTTTGTGAAAACACAGTAACAGTTTGTCACAAATACAATTGCCACAATAAGTCAAGTGCACTTTGTAAAGGCCCCTCCAGCTGCAGTGTTTGAGAATCTAGGAAGAAAAGACTTTGAATATCTATTTAGGATTTTCTAAGATGTGCAAAGGAGATGGGCTATTAGTTGGTGATTTTTTACCTTCATGCTGGTTTATAAAAAGGAGTCTTCAAAGTCCTTACTTTTGACAGTTCCAGTGTTTGGACACATTTTTGTTGAGTTCTTTAACATCAGTAACAACAAGTTACCTGTTGGCTACACATAGCGTGGAGGTAATTTGTTTTCAGGACCTGAGTTTAGGATAGCTCGAGGTAGACTTGCCTAAAGACAAGCCTGAATGGATGAGCAGTGTCCTAGGCATGACAGCAAGATCTACACACCAGTCATAGGGAGCCTTTCTTCAGCCACACTTTGAGCAACTTCCTGAACAGATGTATCCACTTTGGGCAGGATATTGTGAGGGAGGAAAAGAAATCGGCAGCACTAGGTGCGGACACATTCCTGTAGTTGCAGATGCCTGAGAGGCTCAGAAGTGAATGTTGTTGAGGATAGGCATTTAAAACTAACTAGCCTAGGCAACAAAGCCAGATTAAGGCTCTTAGAAAAAAAGCAAACCCATAAACAACAGAAACAAGGGAGAACTATATTTAAGACTCTACATGTGAATTGTAGGCTGGTTTTCTTTGCTTTATGTCTAAAAGCCACCTATGAGTGAGTACATATTATATTTGTCTTTCTGGGTCTGGGTTACCTCACTCAATATGATGTTATTTGCCTGCAAATTTCAAGATGTCGTTATTTTTTTCTGCTGTGTAAATGTACCACATTTTCCTATTTCATTCTTTGGTCAAAGGGCATTTAGCCCCAGAGAAACTAGAAAGCAATGAGGACCCTAAAAGAGACATACATGGATCTAATCTACATGGGAAGTAGAAAAAGACAAGATCTCCTGAGTAAACTGGGAGCATGGGGACCATGGGAGAGGGTTGAAGAGGAGGGGAGAAGAAGAGAGGGGAGCAGAGAAAAATGCATAGCTCAATCAAATCAATTTTAAAAATAAGAAAAAAAAAGATGTTTGAAGGAGCCTCTTCTCCAGTGCAGACCATCATCACAGAGTCCTATATCATGCTCCAAACCCTTACCAACTTCTATTATTGACACCTTTGTATCTCCCAGGAGCTGTGTTTCTCAGAGTCTATGCATGCCCAAAGAATAGAGGCACATACAATTGATTGGGAAATAGGTCACATATAACAAAATGCTGAAGTGCTATTGGCAAGTCCCATGAACAATTGCAGCTGAAATCCTCTTCCTCAGATACATAGAGATTGTGTCCACAGTCATGAGAGAAAGTTCAGGTATTTCTGCCAATGGAGTCTAACCTATGCGTGTTCTGGTCTTGGTAGGAAGGTAGATCTTCAAATTTGCTATGTATTTGTGTGGTCTAAGAACATGTGAGGGTTTCCCACCATGTTTATGATTTCTAAGATAGTTTCCTGCTTCTTCATAGCATGATTTATTCTCAAAACAGGGATAGGATATGGGGATTCCAAAGCCAAGGAGCATTAGCAAGCAGGGCTACTTAGTGATATAAAAATAAAATTCTTTGCCATCATAGGTCAGACAAGCTATCTTATAATCTTTTTCTTTAGTGATTGTCATTAAGTCTTAAATGTTAGTTTATAGCTAGAAATACAGACATTCTCACTCATAGAAGCAGTGAATAGAAGCATGGTTAATACAAGCTAAGGAGGAGAAGATGGAATAATTTGAAAACTGGTCCATAATCCAGTTATTTACATATGAGAAATAAGTTGTAGTGTTCTAAACACAGTAGGGCAAGTATAATTTTATGAGAACTTGCTATATGTTCTTTTAAGGAGAAGAATTCTAAGATTACCAGCAAACAGAAGTAGTGACAATTTAGGAACATGAACTTCTGTATATCCTGATTTGATCAATATATATGATGTACATGTATCATCAGATCAACACATTGTCTGTCCCCTTGCTTTCCCTTGACCTCATGGGGCACATGCTTCTCCTTCCCATGTCTCTTTGCTTGGAATTCTCAGTGTCAGATATTCCACAGCCTGATCTACCATCCTTTGCCAAAAACTTATTCAAGATTGTGCCACTCCTTTTCTTTTTGCCCCAGTCAATTTTTTTGTACATGTTTCTCTTGTTTTAGTTTCTTCCATGCAATTAATCATAAACTAGACTTATATAATAAAAATTTAATAAACTGCAGAAGACAGAAAGACCTACTATGCTCATGGATTTATAAGATTAACATTGTGAAAATGTCCATGCTCCCAGAAGAAACTTACAGAAAAAAAGTAATCTCCACTGAAATTCCAATAAATTCTTCATAAAAATTGAAAAATAATCATAAATTTCATTTAGACACACACACACACACACACACACACACACACCAAGATAACCAAACCAATAAAGGAACTGCTGGAGGTATCACCATTCCTGATTTCAAATTATATTACAATATAATTTGCAATATAGCAATAAAATATAGCATGATACTGGCATAAAAACAGACACATTGACCAATGTCAGAATTGAGGACCCAGATATAACTCTACACACCTAGGGCCCTTTGAGTTTTGACAAGGAAGCCAGAAATACACACAGGAGAAAAGGCAGCATCTTTAACAAATTGTGTTTGTCAGACTTGATAGCTCCACGTAGAAAAATGAAACTGAAATATTGGATATTTTTAATTATCTTTCTCTTCTAAAAGAACAGAACACAAACAGGGACTAGGATTTTCATCAATTTCATCCTATGCTATACCACAGCATTCTAGATCATAGCCTGGCATATAACGTCTTCAAAGAATACCAATTGAATTTCCTTATTTAGTATCCATCATAAAATGCTCTGCAACATAGAAAGAAAACAACCTGAATTACTATAATTGATATTTGTAAATGCACTTGCAGAGTGTTTGCTATACTATAAGTGCTTGGCAAATGAAACAATGAATGGCCCCTCATTTAAAGAAATATAAGGAAGCTAGAGAGATATTCAGTGGGTAATGTGCTTACTCTGTGAGCATAAGGAACTGAGTTCAGATCCCAATAGTCACTTAAAAGCTAAGCACAATGGCTAGCACCCATAATTTCCGTGCTGGGAAGTGGTGATCTGTAGATGTCAGGGACTCATTAGATAGCCAGTGAGTGAACTCCAGATTCACTGAAAGATTCTGTCTTAAAAAAATAAAGTTTCAAGTGATTAGAGGAAGATAATTGATACTGATCTCTGGTCTCCACAATTATGTGTACATGCTTATACACATGTACATACACATATGCGCATACAGTTTCAATGAAGGAGAAAAAAGTCCATCATTATTTGGCAATCTAGAACAAGTGGGAAAAGGAAGTCCAAACTAAGATCTGTAATATTTTTGAGAGCAAGATTGTTTATGCCTCCTAGCTTTAAGAGGTAATGAGACGAACAATAACTATGACAGCAGCCATAGTCACTGTTGTCTCGTTTCTGTTTTTGTGTTTTTTTAAATCAGTGCACTGTGCATAGGTCTTAGAGATTAATTATTATTATCACTAGCCTCCTGCCAATACAGATGGCTGTCTTGCCATTGTCTTAAAGACTGGAGAAAAGACTTCAAAGATGTCAGCTTCTTTCTGAGGGCCATGCTGCAAATTACACAGAGCATCAGAGATTGATGACAGACCTGATTTCTTCCAAAGCCCTTTCTATCTCAGAACAACCATGCTACCTCAGTCTTCTCTGTACTTAAGATTCCGTCTGACACATGCCCACTTCTATCATCTTTGTGTCTGTATTAGATTACTTTCAGTGTTCTCCACAGATTCATAAGTTTTTTCATACCACTATTGCCTTTCACAAGTTTGTATGTGGTGTTGAGGCAGTTTTAGTTGATGTGGATGGTCTTTGCATGACAACCAGAGTTCTTGATCAAACGAGTAAAAAAAATTATTTTCTTTTTAATTCCTTCAACATAGTACTCACCACTCACATATCTACTGAAAAACATTTAAGGAGTCTTCAAACAAGTTTCTAATTTCAAATTCAATTGTTATCCCTGTCTTTTTTCTTTTTGTTATCTCTCTGTAACATTTGAGATGGTTGTCTAGTTCTTTTAACCTCTCTACATAATGACTTCCAGAACTCTGTCAAGGATCTGTAAATCTGGCCCAACTGTTTCTATGTGGCCTGTGAATTAGTGGTGGTTGGAAAAGACAAGCAGTTTCAATTGATTTGATGAGAAGGAACACTAAGTTTGAAATACTATTAAACTATACACACACACACACACACACACACACACACATACACTGGCAGAGTTGTATTTCAAAACTTAAACAAACATTTTTGTTATTATATTTTGAATTTTAACAGGAAGTTTGTTTCCTCTCCTCTTTTCTTCCCCACAATTTGACTTGTTTATTCCTCTGGGTCTACAAATCCCAAAATAGGTATTACCAAGCCTTTCTCTTTTCCCCTACTACTTTTCTGGACATTTTTCACAGTCTCAATTGAGACAAACCTACTCTCAACTGCCTATTCATCTCTCATTTGTCCATGTGTTTTCCTGTGACAGCCTCATGCAAGAGTAAAGTGGTGAGCAACACCTCTGGGCAGTTCACTTCCCAATCACTAGCCAGGTGAGGAGGCTTTTAAGCCAGGGTGCTGTCCCTGGAAGGTGCTATGAGAGTATGTTGAAGGAGCACACCATTCTTATTAATTGGGAAGCCAGGCTATCTATTGGCTTGAGATAAGAAGGCCAAACACCCAAACTCTTCCTATAGGTCTTCCATTAGACTTTTGCTTATACTTGTAATTTCCCTTCAGTGAACCGTGTTCTTCTGTGGTACAGAGAGAATATGGACTTTATCTTGGTGATCCCATCTGTCACACAGGACCTTGTGTGGAACCAATGGATTTGAAGTAGTTGCTGAAGAAGTGACATCCTCCCTATGTGATTATTTAAAAGCATGACTGTCAACTAAAGGGAGTGCAGACTGAAGCTGCTGGAGAAGCATTTTATGAGTCTTTTAATATGACCTCACAGGCTTAGAATGTATTTCGAGTTCTTCCATTTCAGAAAAAAAAAATCCCAGCGATTCTTTACAGGCTGTTTACCTGACCTTACCCTTGCTTTATTCTGTAGTCAGAGAAAAAAATAGCTTTCTCTGGGCCTCTCAATGGTTATTTATATTTTCTGAACTTTCAGAGAGAGAGAGAAACATCTTTCCTTTTTGTTCGTCAAGAGTAAGACCTAATTCAACAATTGGAGCGGCGCTTCCTTTCAGCACAGTAATTGTGCTGATGTGTAGGTTTTAATGGATCTGTTCCCTCACTCAGAATGGTTTTATGATCTCAAAGTAGAGTTCACTGGCCCATTGCTTTTGGAGTATACTTTGGAGATACTTATAAAGTGACAGTAAAGGCTATTTTACTCATGAGGAAGGCATTTTGATCAGAGATGCAAGATTTTTGATACGATAAAAATAGTAAAACCAGTAATAGCAGGCTCATTGTGAATGTGCCCACTGACATACTTTTTCTTCCTATACTGCTAGGAAATGGGCTTGGAAGGGATGGAACACTTTTTGAAACCAGAACTGACATGTCTAGTCAGGAAAGTTTGCAAAGGTACATGATGGCGATGAAGTGGGATTCATAATAGCTCTCCATAAGGATCATCTCCTCTGTGGTCCCAGCTGGCATAAGACCTGACCCCTTTAATTCAAAGGGAGAAAGGCAAAACGAGAAGAAGAGGGGTCCATTTTATTTAATCAATGAGATGTATGCAGCCTCAGGTCTAGAGCAAGAGTCTCCTTCAAACTCTCATTGTAGTGTTGTGAAGTCTAGGGAAGAACCCTAAGCAGATAGGGTTCTAAATAAGGCTATATGTAAGTCTGGGAACATCCATGAGGTCTTACAGCAGCATCAGAGTACATCCTTTTATATTTAGGTTCAGGTGTTTTAGTATTGATCTAAAAATCTTCATGAAGACCCAGATAATTGACATTGTCAACTCTATTATTCCTTTGGTTTTAGTAAATATCACTTGCCATATATCAATGAATATTTCATTCACTTTCATTACCAAGTGAATCACTGACAAATCATTGCAGTGGATTTAACTTTCTGCCACCTCCCAGAAGTGGCATGTGGCTCTCTATTTCATTAGCAGATATTTTATGGCCATAATTTAGCTTATAGATCTTAAAGGAACCACATCATTTGAAACTTTTTTGTCTCTCCAACAGCTGAAATTTGGCTAGAATTCTGTGTGCACAAAATATAACTGCTGTCTTGAAATTGTCCTTCACTCTTGAGCAATCAATGCAAAATATGTGGGGTCTATCCAATCATTCATTTTCATGAAAAAGCAATTTATTGGTAGGATACTTACTTTCCATTGCCTACCCAAGGAGATGGTATCTGAGCAACTTTTGAAGCGTTTTGCTGAAAGAGAGAGAGAGAGGGGGAAAATAAGGACATCTATTTTGTGTTTATTAATTCTGAAACAGATGTAAGTGTGATTTAGAGTACATTAATATTGATTGCAGCATTTTGGGATGCAGAACTTGGATGTATGTGCACATCAGCACACCACGACGCACACTCGATGAAAATAGCTGGTTAGGATAATCAGTGGGCTCCAATCAGGACCATGAAAGTCACTTGATGAAAGATCTTATATACTAAAAGGCCCAGTGAAATCAGACTCAGTTCTCCAAGAAGTGGTTTAATTATCCTCATCTGAAATTTATTCTGCAAAACAAGCCCTTCAGAGTACAAGTAAGATTTTCACCTTTAACTTTAGTTGCAAGCTTTTGGATACAGGTTTGACATCTAAGGAAGATGTCAGAGCCAATCAATACATTTTTGTTTGCTTGTTTGTTTTCAGGACTCATTGTGATTTGTGGTCTTTACATGCAAATGTTCATGGCTGGCTATTTTCTCTGTTTAGCAATGCAACTGGTCCAGGATTGCATTGCAAAGGTAGTCAGAACTCAAAACCTTTTCTCGTTTCTCCGACAGAATCTCGCTGATTTAAAGTACTGGCTTTCTAGGGGGGTGTTTTTGTTGTTTTGTTTGTTTGTATCTGGTCAGAGCCTTGTGGATCAGAGAAAAACCTGATATTCAGCACAACACCACCATGACAGAGCAGGGATCAAGCTCTTTGTGACAAGAATCTGAGCCAGGACTGCCCTTGGCCATTGGAGCCAGACTGTGGGTCTTCTACTGCCTTCTGGTCACTAGTCCAGCCTCCTTTGCAAAAGGAGTATTTGAGAGAGAGAGAGAGAGAGAGAGAGAGAGAGAGAGAGAGAGAGAGAGAGAGAGACACCACTTTCTAGAATCCAATAAGAGTTCAGTGCTGCCTTGGTGTCACAGAAAGCTAGACATAGTGTGCATTCTGAAGACTTGACTAAATGAGCACAGCACATCCACAGGCAGGTAGGTTACTTAACACCTGCTTGATATTTTCCAATTCCCTGCCAGGGCACGGAGGGCAGATGTTAGAACAGTGGCTGTCAGGGGGATGAGAAAGCCAGCAGCGTGAGAATGACTTGGAAACTGGCTAGAGATGCACATTCTTAGGCCCTATGCCAGGGCACGTGTTTGGGGCATGGGACCTGGCCCTCTGGGGATATTAGATGTCTAATGAAATTCAAGACCCATCTTTCTACTGTACACTGTGAGAAGGTAGACTTAAGAAAGGACCGGAGAACTATTGTATGCGATCCCTTTCGCCCACAGAAGCCCTAGCTTTATGGCATTGTATCCATACCACATAGTCACTAGGGATCTTGCTCATGTTTTCAGATGGGTCCCAGATGATTCAGACAGACACTAGTACTTATAGGATATTTGCTGCAAGGTCATGACATAGTTCACTTCAGATAACCGCTAGGTGAAATGTGGCCAAGAGGTCTCATGTACTTGGCAAAAAGTTATTTTCCTCTGAGGATGGGCCAAAACAAAGGAGCAGTAAAGCACCTCAATTTTCAGTTGTGGCCAGTAGTAGTAGACAAAAGCCGTATTGGAGTAAGGAGTAGCCACGCTTAGTACCACGCTCCTGCTTGGATTTTTATGTGGGTTCATTCCCAAATGTTGGCATTGTGTTTTGTGGTTACCTCTCTTGCTTATTTGTAAATTAAAACAAAAACAAACAACCTCAGTTCACTAGAGGATGATTTTGTCCATTTGTTTCCTTTGGTAACCAACAGAATCAAATGTCTTAAATGGAAACTACAGTACTCCGAGGTTTCCCATGAGCAAAACACTTAGAGGGGCCTAAACAGATGTCCACGCAGTGTCAGTGTAGCTATGGTGACTTTTGCCCCTGCTGAAGGATTTCTTAGATGGTGTTTTTTGTTTATTCATTTTTGTTTGATTTTGAGAAAGGGTTTCTTTATAGCTTTGGAGCTAGCTCTTGTAGACCGGGCTGGGCTCAGACTCAAAGAAATCCGCCTGCCTCTGCCTCCTGAGTGCTGGGATTAAAGGCATGTGCCACCACCATCTAGCACTGGCCTTTTTAAAATGAGAGACTAGTTACACCTACAGACACAAGTTATGAGCACCTTGATGGCAGGCAGAATGCATCTCCTTTAATTGCAGTCACGAGGCTGTCATAGGCCTTCGGCATTACTGCCCCTTCTTACTTGGGCATCAGAAGACTGTGCCAGCTGGAGTAAAAGAGGGCGGGCCTATGGCAGGCAGTATTTGTCCTCTCTTAGTCATCTGACATCTGCTAACATGCCCAGTATGTTTCACTCGGGTTTTGATCACCCTTCACCCACAAATCATACAAAATAAGAATTACCTTAAAATATTCCATCAGTGATCTGGAGTACTTCATAGCATGATCCTTTTTCAGCTTAAACATCCTCAAATAGAGAAGTGACAAGCATCGGTAGCTGGGTGAGGAGAAAAGGATTAAGTTAGCACCAATGCCTCAAGAAGACTGCACTGCTAAATACACATTCATATTTTGCAGTCACTCGTCTAATCTCAGTTTGAGGAACACGTGTAAATAAAGACACTTAGTAAATGAAGTGGAATTATTTCAATCCCATTTTGATAAGGGTATAAATTAGGGGGGAGTAGACGTTCAGTCAGTGACTGAAGAAATCTATTAGTTATCCTTTAACAGTTCACTGGGAAGCCAGAATAATCATCTGGAGTAAGCTGCTTAAGTCGATGCGGAGTGTTCGCATCCCACTGCAGTTTCAGCAGTTTTCTTGTGGCCTCGTGAAACTCACCATAATACTGCTAGCTTTTTGTCCCCGTCAGAAGCCAAGGGGCTTGCAAAGTTCTTCAGCCTCATTGCATACCTTTGAAGAAAAAAAGACATACTCAAGTGGCATCTTGACCTTTCAAAATTCTAATTGCCCAAATGACTTAGACTCTCCGCTTTTTCTTTAAGGCAGAGGTCAGACTGGTCCTTTCTTAAAACCATATACAAAAAGGATGATCCACACAGCATAATGGGACCTGATGTGACATCAAGAATTGAACTCTAAAAAAAAAAAAAACAAAAAAAAACTGAACTCTACAAAAGACAGTTTAATCATGGGTTCATGTTATAGAATAATGCTGTAGAATATCCTCAAGTTTCTGGCTATGTATGAATGCTGGCTGGAATATTGTCTCTGTTAGCTTGCTAGATAAACAATATTATTTGTTTTATATGCAAGGTAGGCAAATATGTCAGTCTCAGTTCACTTTATGACAGATGAGGAAATAATAAAGAACCACGTCTGACATTGCCTAGGGAGATCTCAATCAGGTAAAAATTCTATTCTAATGGCTCAAACTTTGTATATGTTCTTTTATAAAAAAGTGTGCATGCATGCATGCATGTTTGGTGTGTGTTTGTGTGTGTGTGTTTTAAAGGACTGATTTCATAGCAGTTTTAAGTCTAAACAACCCTACTTTATGTGGCTTGTATATTTTGCCTTGCCATTTTCTTTAATTATCACTGTTCAATGCTGCTGTGATTAAAGATCAAAAAGTTCTCTTTGCTTTTTTTCCCTTCTAGTTGAGCACAACTCATTCTGAGCATCCAGTCTTGAGAAATCAATTCATTGCATAAAATCATTGTCTAAGCTTTAATGCAATTTCACAGGTACTTATAGCAGAATAAGTAATTGAGTTCACCGTAGCAGAAAAAAATTGAAGTATACATGCAGGCTGTGTGGGTTAGCCCTCATTTATGGAAGGCGATAGAGAGCCTATCGTATCCTCTTATTTGCTACTTATAACAGCCTCTCCAGAGCACCAGGGGCCCTGGCTCATCCCCACTCAAGACTTTGAATTTTCTCAGCATGCTATCTGCCCTGCTTTCATGGTAACTTCTCAAAATCTGTTGAGTGAACGTTTTCAGCAATGGGACTTATATACTTGATGTGGCTGCTTTCTATTGTTACATGGCAAGAAGTGGTATTTTTATAACGTAATATATCTAACTTTCTTTGACAGCTGTATTACTGAAATGTCAAGTCATTGTGGTGCATTTTTGTTTTCACAAATACATTTCTATTGTAGATTCCCAGGACTCAGAACAACTCTAATTATTTGAAATAAAAAACAGGATTCTCCCTCTATAACCAGCATATTGTTGGTAACAGAGCAATAAAAATCTCTTCCAGATAATATTGTACTACTAAACACTGATTCATATTGCAGTCATCCCCTAATTGCAACCACATTCAAAAGTGACTCAATAGTGGATTTTCAATTGGTGAAATGGGCCTGAAGACCTAATTTATTTCAACTCATTTTATTCCCAATAGAAATTTCTCTCATTAAATATTTGCAAATCACAGAAAATATGATAAATAAAAAATATAGAGAATGTATAAATGAGATCATGCAAAACTGGGGAAAATATGAAATAAAAAACTTCCTTGGTGAAATCTGATGAAGTCCATGTATTATGCCAATGCCAGTGCCCTGATTATGATCCTGAACTTCAGCTACAGAGGTTATTATCATTGGAGGAAATTTGATGAAGGGTACACAAGAATTCTTTGTATTAGTTCCTACAGCTGCACGTGAATCTTTAATTACCTCAAAAATCAAATTTAAAATAGTGACTTTAGAGAGAATTTCAATAAATTCTCCATTAACTTTCACCAAGATTCCACTAAAATATATTTCTGTCAGTACTAATAGATGATGTAACGAAAAAATTATAGTTATTTTATAAATAAGGAAATGTATTTTTGAAAGAATTTAAGAAAGAATGATTTAATGATTCTCTTCATCATTTTATCACAGAATGTAATTTGGTGTCTAACTTGTGAATTTTAAGAGTTGTTATTATTTTTTATCTTATGTGTGTGTCTGTACAATTTTATGTGCACCATGTGCTGCATGTATGGAGCCCATAGAGGACAAAAGAGGGTGTTGAAGCCCCTGGAACTGGACCTATAGGCAACTATGAGCTTCCATGTGTATGTGCTAGGAACAGAACCTGGGTTCTTTGCTAGAACCGCAAGTGCCCTTAATTGTTGAACCATCTCTACAGCCCCTGCTTATGTACTTTTAGAAGAGAATACATTTCTTTAAAAAGTAGTAAGAAAGAAAAAATTGTAGAGAAGGAAGACACCCATAATCTCACCCTTTCACAATTACATCTACAATCTTATTTCCTTCTACTTTGATTTAGATGCATGCACATTTTTATATTGTAATTTGTATGTAATTGTGCAGCATGATTTAAATGTTTTGAAGTACTGGAGATCAAATCCAGGGCATCCCACATGATAGGCAAGCATTTACCACTCAGCACAAGCCTTCATTATACGTGAATATGATTTCTCATTTGCATGTCACTGTTTAGACTTCATCGCTCTTATGTATCAATGGCTGCAAAGTAATTTTGAATGTTCTATGATATAATTAATTACTCTTCTATTATGATTTTTGTTGATTGTTGTCATATATATACATATGTGTTTATCTATCTATACACATACATATATGTATTGTGTTCTACACATACAGTTATATTTGTCTATTTTTTCCTTTGTTTTGCCATTCCACTGTTGCTTAATAAACTGTAACTTTCAGATCAACATTAAATAAACAGAATCCTAATAGTTCTTTTAACTTTTCTGGAGTTGCCACCTTGTCTCATTTTGAGGCAATGAAGTATTTTCTTTTTTGTGGTGGTGCAGAAGTTGTTTGTTTTATTCAATAAAGGAAAAGTATAATAATTCAGCATTATGAAAATGTCTTTAAGGAAATTTATATTTTCAGAGGTTGAAACCCTGTATCCAGAGATATAAATGTTTGCTCATGTGGCTTTTTTATATATTGCCAAATTGTTTGCAATTTTCAATGATGAATTTCTATTCTCATCAGCAATACAGAAGAGGCCTACAATATAATTTCCTTTCATCTGGATTTAAATGAGAAGTATTAACATTTTCTTGTTAACTAGCATACTTTGTCTGAATTTGCATATTTGAGTGAGTCAAGGAACACAAATTGTTTGTTCATTGTTCATTCACTTTTGCCATAAATTTTGTATTATACTTTTTCAAAAATTATATTTTTGACTAAGCAATATCTCCAAGGCAAATATGGTTCAATGACCAAATGGCAAGGCTGTATCTTTCCTTGGAATCAACCTTTGTTTATTACTATAACTAAAAGTAGTAGTAATAGTAATATATGAATATAGTAATATATTACTAGGTAATAATATTACTAGATAGTAATATATGAATAGAAAGTTGTACAAAGGGAGAGTAATGGGAACAAGAGAAGGTAAGAAGAAAAATGTCATGATGTACATTCTCTTTCATGTACAAATTGAATTAGAAACTAATTACAAATATTTGTTTTGTTTATATATTTTGTGTTGCATAACATGTAGGATCATTACTTGAGAAGAGGAAAGAAAGCAGCTAGAAGGGGAGGGGAAAGAGGAAGAAGGTAGCGGCAATATGAGCAAAGTACCATGAGATCTGTATAAAAAAATAATGAATGGTCTTATTTTGTACACTTAGAAAAATTAATTTTAAAAACCTTCACTTCTATGGTGTTTATAGTAGTCTCTATATTTGCTCTTTGGAATACTTTCTTTGGGAAATTCTCAAGGTAAATCTGTCCAGTGTTTGTTTGAAGGCTTCTGTACAGAGATCTAAAGTTATTTAACAGTTTATGTAGAAAAAAGCCTGATAGTATAAAGCAAGCCTTGCATTGATAAGCAATGGAGCTGGCAGGAATAGAATAGAAGAACCTCTCAGATTAAAAAAAAAAACTACTCACCCAGATGAAAGTAATTTGGTGGTTGGTGGCTATTGATCAGTGGTAGAGTACTTATACAACAAGAACAAGGGTCTAGGTATCATCCTCAGCATAAGAAATGATAATTTTGTCCATGCGGTGAACTGTGGTACATGTCTACTATTTAGGGAAAGGTTAAATTCCCGTTCTAAGATTTCCAAATCACTGAAAAATACTAGAGTGAGTACTTCTTCTTCTACCTCCTTTTTCTTTTCTTTTTGATTTTCAATAAATTTCAGGCTACCAGGTTTCTCGCTAGCCCCATAATGGCTCCCTCAGTCAAGATATCTCTTTCCTTGCCCTCCCTCTCTATTCTTCCCCCTTTCTCAACCATCCCATTCCTTCATGTTCTCCTCATCCATCCTCTTCTCCACCCCCTTCCACCCTCCCTTCTCTGTCCCCCACCGCATGCTCCCGATTTTCTCAGGAGGGCTTGTCTGTTTCCCCTTCCCAGGGGATCCATGTATGCCTCTCTTAGGGTTCTCCTTGTTACCTAGCTTTCTAGGGTCATGGACTATAGGCTGGTTATTCCTGGTTATTCTCAGGAATCCACACGGATGACCCCAGCTAAGACCCTAAGTAATAATGGAGAGGGTGCCTGAACTGGCCTTCCCATGTAATCAGATTGATGACTACCTTAATTGTCATCATAGAACCTTCATCCTGCAACTGATGGAAGCAGATGCAGAGAACCACAGCTAAGCACTGGACAGAGCTCCCAGAGGCCAGTCGAAGAGAGGAGCAAGCGATAATGTGAGCAAAGGGGTCAAGACCATGATGGGGATACCTACAGAAACAGCTGACCTGAGCTAGTGGGAGCTCACTGACTCCGGAGTGACAGCGGGGGAGCCTGCGTAGGACTAAACTATGACCTCTGAATGTGGGTGACAGCTGTGTGGCTTTGGCAGTCTGTGGGGCCACTGGCTGTGAAACCAGAATTTATTCCTAATGCTTTTTGGAGCCCATTCTCTTCGGAGTGATACTTTGCTCAACCTAGATATAGCAGGGAGGGCCTTGTTTCTGCCTCGAAGTGATGTGTCATACTTTGTTGATTCCCCATGGGAAGCCTAACCCTCTCTGAGGTGTATATGAGGGTGGGGGGTAAGTGGGTGTAGTTGGAGGAGGGGAGGGAATGGAAACTGGGGTTGGTATATAAAATGAGAAAAGATTGTTTTAAAAATAAATAAAATGAAAAATTTTTACTCTACTAAGACATCATAAATTTTCATTAAAATATGAATACAATAATATTTGCAGTTAATATATCTTCCTCTACTATCTTCCTTTCTTCTTGACCTTCAGCCCTGCCAACACTCTATCTGAATTTCTTATTCCAGATGCAAGAAAATTCTGCTATATATTTAAGACCTTCAATATCGACTTTGGGGTATTGTCTCAATATCCCAAAGGAGAGTGTTGTCTCCTTCCTATTAAAAATGCTCCCTTATTTACTTATTTATTTTTGTGTATATGCAACATTCTATGTTTGTAGGTCAAAAGACAACTTACACAGGTCAATTTTTTCCTTTCTGTGTGTGTGCCTTTGAAATCAAACTCAAGTTGTCAGTCTTAGTTGCAGTCACCTTCACCCAAAGAGATAGCTCACCAGTCCCTCCTTCCTTTCATAATAACCCAAACAGAAGTCCTTAGAAAACATGGCTCTTAATATAAAACTGGAGAGCAGTAGTTTGTTTTGAAAAGGCAAGCCAATGCCACATGATAAAATGATTATACTTTACTTTCACCTGTGACATCTTAATTTTAAATCAATGAATATTACAAATTATCAGACTCACATTATAACCTCTAAAGGGGATAATTTATAAAACAGTGTCCATCAATTATAAATATTCTATGGCATTAATAAATTGGCAGGAACTAATTACAGTGACTTTTGGACACCTTAATTGTGGAAATGATATTTAAGCAAAAAGCATTAACAGCTTCTAACTCTGTATAAAATTACTTTGGGAATATGACTCTAGGAAAGCCATTTACCTGAGGAGCTCCACAGTCTCAGAATACATGGTATATGGTGACTTTGCTTCTAGAGGATCACGTTCCATGGCATTGCCACATTCAGTGAAGGAGAGCGCTGCATCAGCATAATTCACAGCTTTGCCAAATTTCTCAAACTGAAACAGGAAAATGGCTGTCAACGTGATAGTCTTTTTTCACCTTCATATAAACGAACCAGTCACAGCTGTGAGTAATTTTGTCCCCATTTTCCAGGGAGCACTTATCATTAGACAGAGGTACTTTGGGTAGTTAGCCCTGGGATAGGAGTCACCTAGTAGACAGAGACTAGAGATGCTTCTAAGCCTTCTGAAATGCAAAGGACAACCTCTGCAATGGAGAACTAGATGTTCCAGATATTCAGCTGAGAAACCCTGAAATGGAGAGAGGACAGGGTGCACATTGGTATTAATGATGAAGGAACTAGTTTAATGCTCTATTTCCCTGACACTGTGACTGGCTGAAAAAAAGGAAAATGCTGCTGAGGTATCAAAATGGATTATGGCATCACTGTTGGTGTTTCAATTACATTTGGGCCAACCAGAATCTAAACAAATTACTTGACTAGTTTCTAATCACCAAATGTACTGAACTGACCAGAGACTGAAGTATCATTTAGTCAGATCTTGCAATTAAGCCTTGCTTTTGTTATCTTCATAGTCTGCTTCTTGCTTTAGAATGTCATCAACCCAATCTCAAGGTGGAGAGCAACAGATTGAAAAATGAGAAGCTCCAGTATGAAAGTCGACAATAATCACATTATTTTTATTGGAAGTGATGGGTTGAAATAATGTCAAAAAGCCCAAAAATAAAGCACTGGTAAATATTTTACTTTAGTAAAATTTTATTGCAAAAGGTTTTAGCCTTGATAATGATCATGATAAACTGATTTGACCATACTGATTTCTTTTTTCACGTGTAATGACTATTATATATGACACTTTCATAGTGAGCATTTTAACAGGGTTTTATATTTTCAATTTTTGATAGTTGGATGTAGGAATTCTACTAATATCGAGCCTTATGTAAAATAACCAGTACTATGCAGATTTAACTGTTTTAATTTTTGCATACCTTTTAACAAAATATTGTGTATGCAATTGTGAAGGTTTCAACTTTTAAAATGGCAGAGTAGCTCGCTCTGAAAAAGGATTAAATACAACTATACATGCACTAAAGAAATTCTGTGATATTTTGTGTAGCTGTTGGGTAGAATATCACTTTTCATTATTTCAACTTTCTGTTATAGAAACCTAAGTGTATACATATAAACTAGTTTCTTTCTATTTTGTCTTATTAGATGATTTCCATATGTCTTCAGACTTCAACTAGCTTTCCCTTTTGGGAATTAATTTGTATGTTATGGTTCTTGAAGGTGAGTTTTAATTCACAACCCATAGCTAGAATGATAATTAAATATTATCAAGACTCAACCAATCTTTTTCCAAAAGGAGCAAATATTGAAGTCCAGAACGAAAATTACATAGCCAGAGTGCCAGATAACTTCAGTTTCTTCATTCCCAAATTGAAAGACTTGAACTAGAAATATGTTTATAACAGGAAGATAGATTTAAAAACTCAAAGAAAATATCATTCTGATTATGTCTCAACCTTTACCCCTGTGATCATACTTCTCCAAAGAATTTCCAAAGACATTTATATACTACCAATGAAGTTTTGATAGCAGAAAATACTGAGTATCTCTTTATGTGGTTGTTTTGAAGGGCCCCGATCTAGGTAGTAGTATTTTTTTACACTTCAAGAATCAATTGTTGCCCCCATGGAAACAATATCTACACAGTTGTCCATGATATAATATTCCTTAACCATATATTTGGGGAATCTCTGTAGGTTTGATATTTCTTAGTTCTTCAAATGGCCTCACATGTGCATCAAGGTCTCTTGATCATTCCATGTGCCACCTTGTCAAAGGAACATTCTTATACTTTCTCATTCCAGAATTGACAACATTTGCAGAAAACCCTTAGTCTTCCAGGCAGCACTACTGTCACCCAGTGGCTTTTAAATTGTTGGCCATCACCCAGTGATTATAGGCAAAGATCTACCCAGGCCTCTTCAATGGCATCCTCAAGCCTATCTTGTTATTGTTGTCTGTAGTGGTGTGGGAAAATAGTTTTCAGGAGAAAATTCAACCTTTAGCTCTAGTTGGCACTGCAAAAACTGTGATGCAGTAGCATATCAGGCTCACTATAACCAATGTGTGCTCAGTACCAACTGCCTTTGCTTATTGCATCTGCTATTTCCCTATTTGTTTCATTTCTCACTGCTGTTTAAATTGCTAAGGGCTAAAATGACACAAGGCAGTGCTTCAGGATAGTATTTTTTCCTCATAATGCCATTGAACTGGTATTTGCAATTGTCCTGAGATATAGTAAGCAATGAGGTATCTAACCCTAAGACTGTCTTTAGGCCCATGGTTCTTAAATGGTTGCATTTGGAAGTCAATTGGTTATTATGACAGGGCCTCAGTCCGGTAAATTTCTCTTTCATTGTTTTTTGGATGTAGCTTGAGCAACTCAAATGGCTGAAACATGTGGTTGAGACCCCTTGTTATGAGGATCAATCAGGATAAATGATTCAACATAGTAAGCTTATCACTAGTATAGCTCAACTAAGATCCTGAGAGATAGCTAGGACTTATTTCATGGGAAATCAAGATGATAGCATTGTCATCCTGTGATCAGAAGAGAAAAATCTGACTATGAACTTTGCTCTCAGTACATGGAAGCAAATGCAGGAAGAATCTGAACTTTCTATGTAGCTTACATTTCTCCAAATCAAAGTTTAAGGCCTATTAAATGTGATTCAACACCTTCCATCTTTCTACCCCAGATTTGGTTTACTGGACCCAACAGAAGCTCCCATCATATCCAGAGCAGGTTGAAAAGTAATTTCAATTCAAATAAATTACCATGACAATGGTACGTATGAATGATTTTCTCAAGTTGGTCCAATGGAAGAAAAAGTGATAAAAAATAATAACATGAGAACCCAGCTCCAAAGAACTTTGGGAATCATGGTACTGCAGAATTCACAAGCTCTCATATCTCCATGTAAGAGCAGCAATGCTTTAAAAAGGTCTAGGTGGTGCTACTTCAAGTTTGCCCCATTTGCAAAATGCATTCATTCCTTGTTTTCATTCAGAACATCATTCTTTAGTAGGATGAAGCCATGAGAAGAAGGAAACCTACCAGTGCATCAGCTTTGTGTTTCAGCTTCTTAGCCTCTTGCATGTAAAAATCAGCATTGTGAACACTAAACAAACAAAATAAGATCTTTTACAAACCAGTGGTTCATCTTTTCATTGAGAAGATGAATAGTACAAATATTTTTGGCTATTAATTCATTCCTACATGCTGCTTGATAAAAAGCATACTAATATTGTCACTCACTCATATATAATACTGATAGCAACCTTGAAATGACACTATAACTGCACTTTGAAGTGCAGGGTGACCTATTAGGACAGAAACCTTTATTCTCTGCGCCCAGCTGTTACAGTTGCCCAAACATGTCATATAAAACATAGCTATAAATCTCTATATATAACTGAAGTCATAAATAAGAATGAACAAAAATGGCCTAAAGGGAGGACTCCAACTTGGGAAACAGTAGGATCTAGGATTAAAGTGGCCTAAAGACATTTCCTACTAGAGATGGAGGTATGTATGTGGAAGGGGCTTTCATTTAACATTACAGAAGCAGATATGAACTTTTATATGGAGAAACACATGCTTGGCACTAGAAAGTCCATACTATCCTCATCCCCAATCACCACTCCCAAACTGGGTCTGCAATTATCTGGGAAGAACATACGAGTCATCAAAAGTGAGCTTGGGTCTTCGAACATTGGTGCTGCTGCTAGACAGGAGAGGCAGGGCTGCCCAGGATGTCATCTCCAGGTGGCTGCTGTCCATAAGGCCAGTAGTGATTGTAGAGGTGATGGTAGAAATAGTAGTGGTGGTCGTTGTGGTGGTGGCCGTGGCAGTGGTGGTGGCAGTAGCTGTGACAGTGGCAGTGACAATGGCAGTAGCAGTGACAGTGGCAGTGGCAATAGCTGTATTGGTGACAGTAATGGTGGCAGAAGCAGCCTTTTTTGGAGCATCTCCCTCCTGGAAAAAAGGAGAACAAATAGCCCTTAGATCTGGCTTTCTTAAAACATTTCTTCACCGATGTCAAGCACCGTAGGAAACAGCAATGTAAGGGAGACTGCGCTTTTGTTTCCCGGCTGCCCAGGCCTGAATAATCACACAGAAACTATGTTCATTGCAACATTGTTTGGTTAATGTCTTAGGCATGTTCATAGCTAGCTTTTATATGTTAAATTAACCCACTTCTATTAATCTGTGTGTTGCCATGAGGCTGCGAATTACTGGTAAAGTTCTGGTGTCTTTCTCCTTTGGTGGCTACATGGCATCTGCCTGACTCCACTTTCTTTTTCCCTGCATTCAGTTTAGTTTTCCCACATAACTATATTCTGCCCTGCCATAGGCCAAAGCAGCTTCTTTATTAACTATAGTAATAAAACATATCCATAGCATACAGAGGGGAATCACATATCACAGTGAGAAAAAGAAACAATATACACAGTATGAGTATGGAGAAGTGATCCTGTATATTTTATGAATTTTGTGGTTCACCAGTTTTTGGTCTCTGATTACACTAAACAATAGACTAACTAGGTGCTGTGATTACATAGTCCCATGATCTATTAAGACTGGCATGGCAAGGGTTTAAATCTAGAAGAAAATCTGAAAGTGGGAGGGGGAGGAATAATATAAAGGCAGAGAAAGAAGAAGTTGAAGAAAGACTGAGAAGTTAAGGGCGGAAGGGAGAGAAAAGTATCAGGAGATCTGGCACTGTTCTGCAGCAGTCAGTGTCCTGGCTGGCTGGAAGCTGACACATCGTTTTGACTCATGAAGCCTTTGACTGCTATCTGACAAGTGAATGCCATGGTATTTTGAAGCCTTGAGAGAGTAAAACCTCATTTGCATTAGGTCAAATGCCAAGTGAATAAGAAACTTTTGAGAGCTTTGCTTTGAACTGGCATTGCTTAAGAAAATCAGAGGACAGTATGTGTTGAGAATAGGAACTGCGTGCTTGCACTGTGTCACGAGACTGCCTGCCATGTTCATGTGACAGATTGCTTTTACCCACCTGGCAACTATGGACTATCCTGACTTTTCTATCTCTGTTAATACTTTCCCTGGTGCCACTTATCCCTATATCCTTACTAGTTTGTGTCTCCCTAAGATTGCTATGCCTCAGGGTTTGTCCCTCAGTTAAATTCTTTGTTGATCAGATGTGTCAAACTTCCATGTGTTGATACAGACTCAGCAATGAACAGATGATTCCAGAATGGAAACATCAACCTTTCCCTTTGAAGCTCTGAATGTGCAGTGACCACTTCTGCAAAGATCCACCAAGATGGTCCAAATTTCTCTCCGAAAATTGGTAGGAAAATAACTATTTTTATTTGAAGGAAGGATGGTATTCCATCTCATCACTTAGGAGCTTGCAATTCAGTTTGCCGGTTCTGGGGGTTGTCTCCATCCTAGGAGTACTGCAACAGTCAGGTAGGGCTAAGTGCCTCTTCCACTAGCAAAATGACCTTGTTCCTGTAGCCAAATGTACTTTCATGGCCCTTGTACCATTCACAGGCCTGTCTCTCTTCCTTTTAAGATATAAATCACCAGCCATTTTATATTCTCCTTTGAGCACAAGTATGTCTCATTGGTCACCTCAGATTAAAAGCCATTTCTGGTTTATGGCTCTGCCCCTTCACCCAGTGCTCTTAGAATTTGCTGAGTGTATCCAGGCACATAGGAATGCATGCTTGCTATGGTGAAAGAATTCACTTAAAAGATAAAAGCTAAGTATGGTAGTCCTTAAATCCATGAAAATTGATCTTTTCCACTTGATCCTTGAGCTTCATGGCTATCAGATAATTCTTACTACCTAGGCCACATTCATATAAATGTACAGAAACTATATATACATATATATGTGTGTGTGTGTGAATTCTTATGATGTATATAGAAAAATATTTTAAAGATAATCATAGATTGCATGTAGACCAGACATGTGCAGCTGTAAGAGACTCCTATACCAGCTCCATATCTGCATTGTTAGAGTCAGACTGACAGTGTCAACTGTTTCTATGACCAAGATACCTGACATGAACCTTGAAACACCATATGTACCACACAGAAGGCATTGATGATAGTACTGAAACGTCTAACTGGAAAAGATTAGATACAGTCATGATCCTGAAAAGAATGTAAACATGAAATCTGTCTACAAGTCCATACATTTTAAGAAATCAGAAATTTGTTATAAAACATGAAAGAATGATGCATTTCCAGGAGAAAATATACTGATATTTATAACATTTCCCCAGTAATTTCTATCTCTTGGATACCTGACTGTATCTTCATGAAGCATTACCTTTCTCATAATAAAATTTATAATATTTAGAATAAATAGTTTAATTATCAGCATTATAGATTATTTTCAGCTGAAATGATGTGTAATTTGATGATTATTTACCTTATGAGAAAAAATACACACGTGCGTTTGCAAATATGGAAAATGTCAACTTCGCACTAGTAAAAATATTTATATTTGTAATTGCATTTACCTAAATAAGCATGTCATCCTAGTCATCTTAGATATTTTAGATAAGGAAGGCTTGTGTGTCAGGGTCTTCAAAGCTAAGAAACCTCATTGCCTTTTATGAGTTGTTAAATGGACTACAGAGTTCAGGTCTGAAAATGTTATTTCAGAAATCTAAGAAGTAACTCATTTTTTCATATTTAAGGAAAAGTGGGCATATGGGGGTGATGTATATCCTCATTTATTGATATATGTGTGGATGTGTGCATAGGTCTACATTCAAGGGGAGATATATATTTGTCATTAACATTCTTTATTCT
The DNA here is from genome assembly GCA_004026605.1 of Ondatra zibethicus. Lineage (NCBI taxonomy): Eukaryota > Metazoa > Chordata > Mammalia > Rodentia > Cricetidae > Ondatra > Ondatra zibethicus. Next base: position 54,091 of record PVIU01005050.1, read on the forward strand.
TTAAAATTAATACTCTTTATTCTTAAAATTAACATTCTTTAATTCTCTCATGGTTTCAATACTTCATATTCCTATAGCTGAAAAATAAACTGACATTGTGTATGGATATTGAAATGATACCATTCTAGAATCTATGCTAATCAAGCTGCATTGCAGAAAATCCAAAGGACTATAGATTCATTTAGTGTAGAAACATTAGTGTGCCTTTTAGACATAGATTCATGATTGAAGATCAATCCAGTTTAACCATTCTTTTTCCAACAATTCACACTTACAAATCTGAGTGGTAGAAAGAAGCAATTTGCGATTCCTATTCCTGTTTCATGACCTTGGGTGACCTTGATTCCATCTGTTTCTTTCATCCACTAGAAGATCAGTGCCGTCTACATGGCATTTTCTGCATTCAGCACTAAGGCAGTGCCCTTCTCACCCTCAAGATATAGAGACTGAATCAAATGACATTCTATTATTATAATAAAAATAAGAATATTAAGTAATAATATTAAGCTAATAGAGTTTGAGTATGGCCGGGAGCCAACAAGCAGCATCCCACTACATTTGTATACAATGACACACTTGCCTTTTATGTGCCTATTACACCCTTGTGACATTCCTGAGGTAAAGTCCCACTGACTAAGCTGCGCTAACATCATTTTATTTGACATAGTATTTCCTCTAAGACACTTACACTTATAGTTATCCCTTTGAAAGTAGCACAGAATTTGCCTTCACTTCTCTTGGGCTTGGTAGAGGTGAGTTGTCCAGCCACTGAGGTGCTTTTGTCTGGACTGAAGATCCCATTGTTGCCACTGACATTTCTGCGATGTGGAGGGTCCTCCGGCAGTGGGGAAAGTGCAGGAGGGAACAGCTTTTCTTCTTTTTTCCTGTTTGTTCTCCTGGATGAATTTCTGTGAAAACAAAAAGTGTAGGGTATCATAAAGTCTCACATTGCTTTATTTGGAAATTTTGTCACTTTGCTGCTCTTTTCAGCTGATGTAACTTAATGATTCTTTACCTTATGTGAATATATGTCTATAAACACAGAAAATGCATAGAGTCAGAAAGAATTTCATTACATACATATGAAGATACATGCATACATTCATATACAAGATTCATGTCTTAGAAGCAAAATCCCATGACCAATGTAGATATTTAATGAATGCTATCTTATATGATATGATACCTGAAACTTATCAAGATTTGTGTCAATTAGATTGTTTTCTATAGAAAACACCATGTAGACGTCAATCCTTTCATTTTTCAGGATACTTCCTACTAAGACTTAACCGAACAATCTAGCAATGAATGGCACAATAAACAATACATTTCATATTTGAAAAGATATACTGTGTTTATACACTAAGAAATAAATTACACACTAAAGACTAATGTAAAACATTGTAAATTGATTGTAAAATGCTGTATGTCAGTGCTAAGGAATAAACATCCACTCACCTTAAATTGTTAAATTGAAGTACAGATATAATACACTTCAAAAAAGTCCACTTAAAATATTCTTTGATGATATTGACAAGAGACATCTGTAATACTAAAAGTACCCCTGTGCTTTTAAAGTGATTTATCTGCCCATTAAATGGGCACCATCAAACAGACTGAGACTTCAAATAAAACAGAACAACTAAAATCTTTTGCTAACTGCCTTACATGGTAATTGGGTCATGGATTTTCATTTTAGTTACTGTCCTGGACTAATCAATGAAGATTACTTGAATTTTAATCTTTTCTTAGACAACTAATATTGCACTGTGCAGCCATTTACTTTTCATGATTATTGACTGCAATTTTCAATGGCAAATTAAGTCAACAAGAATTTATGTTTTCCTCTTGGTCAATTTCAGTCAGTGTCTAGATATACAGATTTGCTATATCTCAGAGAAACAAATCAAGGATGAACAAGCATTCAGGTAGTCTTATTTCCTGAAAGAAAAATAAGCACAAGTTCCATGTTCCCTTTTACTGTGTCATACAGATTTGGAAATTATAATAATACATGCCCTCTTCCTCATCTTTTCTCTCATAAATGCAATCCTATTTTATTGCTCTGTAGTGAACCTTTTAAACAGTGAAAATGTTTCTGCCATTATCTTAAATGACTAAAATTAACATAAAACACTTCGTAATTATTTTTAAGATTTCTTTGAAATGTTAGCCATTTTAACACAGTTGTGATGCCAGATAAAATGATGGTGAACAAATGGATCAGGAAGTTTTTGTTTTAGATTTCTTTTATGTGTATCAGTGTTTTTCCATTTATATATGTGTGTGATAATGCCTGTGGAGGTCTGAAGAATGTGTTGGATTACCTGGAACTAGAGTTACAGGAGTTTGTGAATTACAACGTAGGTGCTGGAAACCAAACCCAGATCCTCCCCAATAGCAACAAGCACTCTGGACCACTTAGTAACCTCTCTAGCTGTGGATCAAGATTCTTATCCATGAAGAAATTCCACCAACAATAGAACACATAAATTAAACTAATTATGGTAGTACATGAGCTTTGGAGATATGTGTATATGTATACATACACACACAAGTAAACTATTGCTGTGATCTCTACAGGAAGTGATTCATTATTTGTAATTACCCCCCTCCACTTGAGCTGGCTGAGAAGGTAGTGAGGTTTCAAGATGAAGAGCTGTTTTTGAGAGGTAATTGGTCTTAATATGGATATCAGCACTTTTCCATCCGTTACTGACCTGACAAATGGAGAAATAGTCCATTTTGTGCAGTAGGTACCAGTGTCTTAATCCCCTTTTCATCTACCCAGTAGCAAACTATAACTGTTGAATATTTAATAATCTCATTGACAAAAGACATCCAGGGGATTTTTTCTAAGCAAGCTCTCACTGTGATGATTTTCAACCACAAAAGGATTTTTTTTATATTTTTGTCCTTATTTAAATAGGATAGAAGAGAACAGTAGATCAGGAAGTAAGAATATTACCATGGCTTTGTCAAGTTCTAAATGTGATGAAGTATTCAAAAGAATGTTCTTTAGTTTGATGGGGTAACTGGAGTTGTTACAATTAGACATAACATCTTTTCTGGGTTTAACATGTTGATTTAGAAAAATGAGCGCTTTTCTCTTAGGAGTTTCTAAGGATCTAGAGTGAAGGGTCAAAGAACAAGGGAACAAATAAAGCTTGCTAGAGGGTTCCCAAAAGAAGACCCTTAAGACTCCTATCTGCCTCATCCTTCTTCAGTTCCAAGGATTTGATGCTGTCAACAAACATAAGACTCTGTTGAATGTCCTCTCTGAGTGATGAATACTGCTCCCAGAGAAATAGTAATTTTCCATTTACTGTAAGAGCAGAGTGCACACAAAGCCAGTGCTATAAAAATACCATTTCTTAATTGAGATTTACTTTACTCTTGATAGTGACTCTTCCATAAAATAGAGCAACAATTCACTGGGTTGCTTAGTAATGTTTAGTAAGGCATTGAATGTGTGGCAATATCCCACTGCCCTGGCCTCTGTGTTTTATCTGTAGGTAGTATGAACTGGGCCCGGCTTGGGAACTGAGGAACTGTTGCACCGCTACTATGCTGCTTCATTCTGGAAGAAAGACTAGGAATGATTATGTTTGACCACCAAGTTCCCTGCTTCCTCATCCACCTGGTTGCCCTGAGAAAAATGGATTCAGGTTGCCATCACTGGGTTTCCTTTTCTGAGAACTATGTTAATGAATATTGTAGAGACATACTCTACCAAAGAGTACATATATATGTCACAAACAGTAACTGGTTTTCAGAGTGGGGACAGGCATCTGAGGGATCAAATGTTGTTATGTAGAGCAGATTTAACAAAAAGGACTCTGTTTCTGCCTTTCATTTCAAAACAAGATGCCAGACCCATGCAAGCTAATAACTTCTTCCCAACATTTCATCTGTGGCAGATTGATGCTGTAGTACTGATGTTAAACAGTAATCTGGGAGATCAATTGTTAGCAGCAGTTGTCCAGATTGCCTCTCTGCTTTGGGCCACTAATAGACTCCAAAACTGGCCTTTGATGGGAGTAATCTCCAATGTTGAATGAATTTATTGCAATAATTACACAGACAGAATGTCTCGAGTAGCTGTCATGATTGTTAGTTAAGTGAAATTTATAAAACAGAAAGAACTCATTCACAACACAATGCTTGCTAGACACAGAGGGTTAGCCTTTCTGGAGAAGGATGATGTTCTTCAACTGGGGAAAGGACAACGAGGTCTCCCTCCTACTTGATTTTGGAAATTTGCCAAAGAGAAAGAAGGGAGAGGATTGACCAGTTGTTCAGAATCAGCATACTCATCTCTACCAGGCTTTTCTTAACACAGAACTGCCATCCATAGGGACAGAGCACAATTTCCCAAGTATGTCATTCTCCTGGCCTATGTGGAGGCAGGATGCAAGTACAGGTCTTCCATATTTGTATTAACATCAGGAAATGGCATTCAACGAGGCATCATATCAAGATCAAGGGAAATTGTCTAGTCACCATCAGAACTAAATCCTGGCCAAAAGCAGATTGACCCGATTAAGATGATATATGTTTTTCTGATATTTTCTTTTTTTAATTCACTTTTTTTGTTGTTTGGTAAAAACCACTCTTGATTCTAGTTAGACATTATAATGGAACAAGATGATCCCAATATGTTCAAATATGATTTTTTAAAGTGAAAACACTCATCAAGGGCCATCACACAGAAACAGGAAAAACTTACTCTCTAGTGTTGGGAGGCTTATGGGGTGGGGCTGGTGAAATGCAAGGAGGAAGCAAGCAGATAGTGTTGTCCTCCAGGCGTTGCTTCTTCTCAGGGATTTTCTCTGCAGCTTCTGCTGGCTTTTACAGGGGAAAAATATACAGAGCTTGAGATTCACCACACATTTAGACAAGCATGTTTCACACATTTGAAAAAATGAACAAGAGAGTTTGCTTCTATTTAAACTTCTAGATTAGGTTGGGGAGTTAAATGAGTACTTGTGATCAGACAGAAATGTAATCAACCTTCCATAGTCTAGTCCTACCAAGAGCTTGGCACATGAGGGTAACTTCAACGTAAATCTCTGATTAAAGATTGTGTAGCACATGAACCTCCCAATGAAAGTGAAGAGAATCTATTATTTTCGTATGCTTCTCTCATCCACAGTGCCTTTACAAAGTGATAGTTAGACTCCCCATGGCAAGCCTTATTCTCTCTGAGGAGTGGATATAGGTTGGGGTGGGGGAAGGGTGGGGGAAGGTGGGAGGAGGGGAGGGCATGGGAACTGGGATAGGCATGTACCACCTGGTTAAGAGAGATTTTTCTTAAGTAGCATTAGAGGTAAAACTTGGGTCACCTGGCAGAGAATTCATAGCAAGCAAGCAATTAAGACTGATTTCCTCCCATCTCTTTATGGCAGTCCATTAATGAAATTTGGGTTGTCTAATGTTTTATATGAAAAAAATTGAGAGACCAACGTATAAGTATGAAACCCCAATGTGATTATGAGACACAGTTACCCTTGTCGCTGGTGGGATTATGAAATAAAATATATACAAAAAGAAAGAGACTCCTCTTCCTTATCTTGAGGAGTTGTTATAAGGAACTGAAAATAATTTATTCTTCTGAACATTTTAAAATAAATGTGCTAAATATTTGTCAAAAATCTGTAAAACTGTTTTCTTTAATCAAACGTGCTTCTAATGAACACACCATCAGGACATGACACTGTTCTTTGCTCAGAATAGTCTACACGCTTTAGAAAACTTGCTTTGTATCTTTGTGATCATCCTTTATGAATTCAACCTGTCTGATCTAACGTGATGCTTGGTAAATGATCAAACATGTCAGCTCCTCCCATGATGAGCAACCGTGCTGGCTCAGAGACAATGAAGAAACCCTGTGATAAGTCCACCCATCACCACGTCCCCCCTGCGGGAGCTTCTACATCACCAACGGTAGCGACATCTGACTGCCCCCTCCTGTTGGGATCACTGCTGACTAAGAGGCATTTACTGCAGAAAACTGCCAGAAAAATTACAGACACATCTCCCAAGACTTCCACTGTTTATTCGATTCAAAACTGAACATGTAAATAAGCTTCAGACTTTCAGTAGATAGCTGAACACATTTGCAATTTGTTTATGACTTATTTATTCACTTCCTCCCCATTGTTCCAGACATCAAGACCTTATCCTCTCTTTTTTAATAAAACTCTTTTTAAAATAAAAAAACAAAAAAAACATTAAAATTAAAAAAATAGAAGTCACCACAGTTATATAACTAAAAAAAAAAAACCCAAAGTGATAGTTAGGAAATGAACATTGTAATCTCAACATGGTACAAATCCTGTTTAAATAGTGTAGAGCTTGTGGGTGACCTATAAAGGCTGTCTATAAAATCAACAATATGCTAGGGAATGGTTCTTCTGCAAAACGTGTCCTTTGCTGCTAAATGTGTTCATACTCTCACTCTACTGCTGTCATCAAGAAGAGAGAAGGCTCAGGGGCAGGCCATGGGCCCCACACTTCTACTAACTGTTGTGGAATTCTTTTCCTGGACAGGTTCCTGCTTGACTCTCTAAGGAGCACTGGGCTTCTCTGAGCCTGGAAGCCTCTCTTCAGGACTCACCTGCCTGCTAGCATTGCTCTGCCTCCTACTGATCAATCCCCTTTAACCAGTCAGTCCCTACAGCTTCCGGTGACTCCTGTCTTTCCATTTCCCTGCACTCCTACTTCCTTACCACTTTCCTGTCTTCTTGTGTCCCCTGTCACCTGGGAAGTAGGCCCCTCTGTCCTAGTCTTTTAGAACTTTCACCGCTCTCAGTAATTGACTGTCTCCTAGTGATGCCCAGTGTCCTGCCCCTCCTCCACTTCCTAGTTACTTCCTCTATCCCAGGAATCCCCAGGCCTTCAGTACTATCCATTCTGCTCATACTTTTCTGCCCTCAGTGTTCCCCAGGCTCTAATTGGTTTCAGTCCTTTATTACCTAGTTATCTTCTAGCCTGTGAGTATTGCAAAAACTGTTAGCACTCTATCTTTTTGCACATCCTACATTCCAAGTTCTTGGCTCCAACCTATGCTGCTATCCCAGTGCTCCCTCCTTTGCTAGGATGCACAGTCTCCCAGAGTAACTCTGTGTCCTAGCTCTCCCCATGTCCTGGAATTTGCCTGCCTCCTAGTACTCTGCAGGCTGTCACCACCATTCAATAGAATAGTGCATCCCAGTGGAACAGTGTTTCTCATAGTCCAAATACTTTTTGGTCTAGTAGTGCACCAAGAGTATTTTGGATTTGCCTATCCCTCAGTCTTCTAGTAGTTTCCAGTCTCATAGGGCTTACCACTCTCCTAGAGTTCCTTGACTTAGAGTGTCAGAAATGCCCAGTCTCAAAGTATTTTCTTACATTCCAGGACACTAGCCTCTTAATCTGCTCCACTCTACAACTGTTTTTAGTATATTACTTGCTGGCCTCAAAGTACTTAGAGCCTCAAATTTGTCACTAGACACCTGGTGTTCCCAGTAACCCAACTTCCTGTCTCCTAACAATCCTGCCTCCTAGCAATCCCTGTCTCTCAGGACTCCTCTGTTCCCCTGTTCCTCTGTTCCTCAACACTGCCCTGTCCCTGATCACTCCCCATCCCTGAGCACTCCTGGCCCTGAGAACTCCCCAGTGCTTTCAGGATTCCTTTCCCTCTATGGTCACACTCAGTCCCTTAAAACTCCCTCTTCACCTAGTAGATTCTGTTCTTCAGCACTTTTCAGTCTACCCATGATTTCACAGGCTTTTTTTTCTATCTTTCCTTTGTGTCTTAATGTTCCTTTTTCTCATACCCTTCTCTTCTGATATTTACTTGGTTTTAGTCACCCCCAGTCTCTTTTACTTTTCAGTCCCTTAATTACAAAGGAATGAAGACTCTTCGAGTGCCCCATTTCATAAGTCGCTATTGTCTACAGGTCTTCTCTTAACAAAATGAGCAATGACCAAATTCAAGACACCCTCCCCGAGAGAAACAGAGGGAATACAGAAAGGATTGGGAGGTGTACCTCTACCTACTATGGTGCTTTGAGGAATACTATTAGCAAAATAGCACCACAAGAGGACATGATTCTGAAAACTTAACCCAAAATATAGAGGTAAATAAGAAAGAGTTTATTAGCTATAAACTCATATCTAGACATATTTTAGTTGGTAAAAGTCACTTTGGATTTCCCCTTCTGGTGACCCTATTTAGGCCTAGAATTGAAACCAAAGCATGTTTAGGTGAGATTTTCACAGAGTAATCCTTCAAACAGGTCAGTAATCCTAGAAGGCTATCTAAAGCCTTCCTGTGGCAGATGCCAGGATGCCCCAGCATAGCTGACTTATTAGTGCATTAATATGTTTCTAGAGAAATGAACAAGTGCAGAAGATGCACTTGGCCATTGTAGGCAGACAGACCCCCTGCTGATGCTGGCATGGGAAACTGTAAGACATAATATAGGAGCTACTGACTTCTGGGACTGGCTAGCTTGGGGAAGATGCTTCTTTGTACTCTTATTTCTTATATGTCATTATTTTTTGTATTCCTTAACAGCTATCTTTGCCAATGGCTCCTGTCACACCTTGATCATCCCTAACACTGTTGTCATATGCCAAGCATGAAATTTCTTAGAAAATGTCATTTCCTTTACCAAAGCCTGTGATCCCCTGCCATTGGTCTCCTTAAAAACAAGACTACAGATGAAGTTAGACTCTTGTCACAGCCACCTGGCAGACTCTGTGGAGATATTTTGTTTGTGATATAACAAATAAAGCTTGCCTGAGGCAGGGTACAGAGCCAAGCCAGTAGAGGCCAGGCAGTGCTGGCACACAGCTTTAATCCCAGCACTCAAAAGGCTGAGGCAGACAGAAGAATCTCTGTGAGTTCAAGGCCAGCCTGGACTACGCGAGATCGTCTAGTCTAAAAGAGAAACAGAGCCAGGCAGTGGTGGCTCACACCTTTATTTAATCCCAGACTAGGGAGGTGGAGACAGGAAAGGGATATGGCTGGGCAGAGAGAGGACTATAAGGCAGGAGAAGACAAGAGCTCAGAACATTCATTCTGAGGATTCCTGGAGACAGGATCTTGCCCACTTTGGTCTGAGGATTTAGTAGAGGTAAAACGTCTCTCCTTCTTTACACTGCTTCTCCGATCTTTCAGCATTTACCCCAATATCTAACACTGGGTTTCGATTTTTAAGATCACTTAGAATTCGCACTACAAGCCTCCACCGGGCAACTCACCTTGTGCTTACGCTTGCCCTTAGGGACTGGTTTTTCCACAGCGGCGGCAGCAGTAGTTTGACGCTTGGGTTTTGAGGCCGACTCCTTGTGCTCTGTCTTAGCAAGTGTTGCTGGGACTGTGTTTTGGCCAGGTACTCTGGAAAGTAAGTCAAGGTCAATCTTCACCCAGAGGTTTTTCGGATTTTCGTGTTCCCGTAGTGGGGACAAAAGCTCAGTTTGCATGGCAGGAGGAGGTGAAAAAGCCATCTCCTCATTGCTGGTGGATAAGCTGCTGCTGCTGCTACTGGTGGTCAAGGTGCTAAGGGTCAGGCTGGCACTGGATGGATCCTTGGATTTGGAAGTGTGATTTCCGGGAGCAACGCAAGGAGGCAGTACTTTGATCTGCAGGGTCTCTTCCTGATCTGTGTTGGAGTCAGATGTAGATGAATCTGTTTCAATGAATTCCCGGGACTTTGGTACAATCTTTCCAGGCCCTCTATACTTCTTCTTCTCAGTGGCCAAAGAGGCGTGGGGCCTTGGTTCTTTCCTAGGGACTGGTTTATGGGCAGTGACTTTGTTGCGGCTTCGCGGCGGGTCAGGAAGCTCTCCGCTTTCTTTTTCTTTGGGAGTGCTGCTGGTAATATTTGGTTTGGGCCACGTAAACTCCTCAAAGCTGGTGTTTTTCTCAACCTTTTTGGGCTGTTTCTTCCCAATTGTCCTTTGAGAAACTGTATCAATTGATGTTGACAATTTATGCTTCAAAGCCTTTGTTTCTGGGGTTTTCTGAGTGGGCCTAGGTCGAGCCTTCTCCCTAATGAGGCCAAGGAGAGGCCTTTCTTTGGGTCCAGCCACAGTCTGGCTGGGGTTCGGTTTCACTTTGACCTGGACTTCCACTGGTTGTATTATTGGAGGAGGCAGAGAAATGGTCTCCATGGGTGTCTCATTTTGACCACAAATAAATGACTTGTTCTGGGATGTGACTTTGTTCAGCCATTTGTCTAACTGCCATTTGTTGGTGGAGGGTGGCTCAGGCTGCAGATTGAGAAACAGTAACAAGTATGAATTTAGCATCTGTGAACACTTTAGGGGGACTTTCTGTGTAGTGACTATTTGCTAATAAAATGTCGGATGATGTGGGCTGGGAATGTAGTTAGTTGAATAATTGCCTAGCATGCATGAAGTCCTGGGGTTCATTCTTAGAACCATATAAACCAGGTGTGGCTCTGGAGGAGGAGTAAATCTTCAAGGATATTTTGAAGTATACATCAATTTTGAGTTTGTGACTATTTTGAGCTACCTGAGACCTTGTAAACAAAAACAAACAAACAGACGAACTTGAATATTAAGGGACAATCCACATGTATATACACACACACACACACACACCATCATTGAGAAACATACTTTCAGAGAAGATTGAAAGAGTGATTTGGTTTCCCCTTGTATCTAACTAGATAAAAGCCATCCAGCTACAAATCAACCAAGTCTGTTTTTTTAACACCAGTTTTTATTGTCCTTTTGAAAATATTCTCTACTCTAGCTACAAAGTAAAAGGTTCTTCTCAAGGAGATGCTTAAGACTGTAGCCCAGGGTTCCTGAGAGAGAACTCTGTTCCCAAAGTCTTTTGCTAAGAATCGTTGATCAACCTATTACCAGGAGACAGAGGTAATGGGGTCTAATCCTGAAAAGAAATCTAAGTGTCTTTCAAGCGTGTTTAGAAGGAAAAACTTTCCATCTTCAGAAATACTAGGATTTACTACACAATGGTGTCATTCATTGAAAACAACACTATCTTTGGGCCTTTACTGAAGGATTTAAAAAATTGACTCCCTCAAACCACCACACTTTCCTAAATACATGAGCAACAATCAGTTTATGGGGTTGTGTATGTAGACATTAGCATTCACTATTAAGCAATAGAAATGGTATATTCGATTTAGGCTCTTGATATTCAACTCTGAATTCTACCAGTTTAAATAAAAAACTATCATTTTTATTAGAAGATCTCTTCTTCTGAAAGCCACCAATCATGTGGCACCAGGAAATAGAGGATGGCAGAATTAAGAAGAATTAAGTAGCTGTGATCCCAGCCTACAGAAGATAATAGCAGGTAAGTATGAAGGAAACTATATGAGCTGCTATTCTTAGCAGAGTAGCTCCAGGGCTAAAACTAACTCTGGCAGCTTACTGACCTGGGTTTCAGTCCCAGCTTTACTACTGTATAACTATGAGAGCTTGGGGGTAGTTTTGGTTTAACTTCTCATAAACATACATTGTCACCTATAAAATGGGCTATAGTAAGAGAGAATACAGTATCAGGTTGTTAGCAAGAGAAAATGAGAAAATGTAAGTCAAGTGCCCAACACAGCATTTGCTATTTTTAACAGCAATAAAATGACTACTGCCTCCTCTTTTTGTTTATTGAAAAAGAAATGCATAAAGAGCCAGGAGATGAATTTCCTTGTTGTACCAGATGCAGACTCGAGAAGCCAAAGCACTTATCCTTAACTTTTAGAGGATGGGAAGGGAAAAACCTAATTCTTGTATTTTAAAGTTAATTGTTCCGGTGTTTTGTGGTGCTAGGCTAAACATTTCATGACTTATTATTATCAGACACACGGTGTGAATTGAAATGAGGAGCATCTGACTGCTTGAGTGCTGCTTTACCTTTATGTAAAGGCATATTTCGCAAGTCTTCCTCATTTAGTAGCCATTTATCACTTTAATGCATTAAAAATAGAGTTAAGAGTAGGAATCTTCGGACCCAGAAGTGGGTCATGACTGCCTTTGTTTCTTCACTTAAAAAAATTCTTTGTAAGCGTCATCATTAATGTACTAGTTATTTTTTGTAGGATAAGGCTGGAGGCTCAGACTAGCCAAGTGACTCTCACAGAAAATCAGACACACAGCAAGCAATCTGTACAGCACAAATTGAGCCACACCGAATGAGTCTATACATGTTAGGACATATACAGATATGTGTTTTAGAGAAATAATCTCATCAAGGCTCTGGCTACCTTTCTGAAGCAGCTACTGTACTCAAGTACTTAGACTGGTGACATATGTGGCATGCTGCCTGATGCTCAGCACACAGACGGATGTTGGGGCCTTGACAACTTCACTCACCTCTGGAGTGGCCACTCGAGGAGCCTCACTGGACTCACTGTCAGTAGTGCTGCTTTCAGTGTCTGAGTCCGATTCTGAACTGCTCTCTGACTCACTGGAGCTGCCGGACCCCGCCGCAGGTGGAGGCTGTGGTGTGGCCAAGAGGGGGCTGAAAGAAAAATGACATCATTTATTGTCTCATCTGGTCTCAGACTAGAAAGAAACAGCCCCATTCAACATAAAGACTTTTCATGTGTGAGCTGAAGGCAGAGTAGAGCACAGGATCCCCATCCAACAGAGACAAAATATACAGCACCAGGAGCCCAGTGGCAGGGCCAACGTCAAAGGTTTGATCGGAACGAAGCACTTTGAACCAACACAGCTTCTTTTCTCCCAGGAAAGCCTTCCCACCTTCATATTCCATGTGGAAACTTTCAGCAGAGATTTCATACCTTATGGATACAGACTAGAAGCTGAGACTTAAATGTTTAAATTTCCCATTTATCTCACTTAATATTCCATTTTTATTGTTATCTTACTGCCTTTCCTAAGTTCTTGGAGTATTGTAGACAAGTTTCTGCTCCACCTGGGCCCACAGTCATTCAGTCCCAAACAAACACACAGAGGCTTATATTAATTATAAACTATTTGCCTATTGTTCAAGCTTATTACTAATTACCACTTACAACTTCAACTAACCCGTAATTCTTATCTATGTTTAGGCATGTGGCGTGGTACCTTTCCTCAATAAGGCATTCTCATCTTGCTTCCCCTGTGTCTGGCTGGAGACTGTGTCTCAGCCTTTCCTCTTTCCAGCATTCTCCTAGTCTGATTGCTCCACCTATACTTCCTGCCTGGTTACTGGTCAATTAGTATTTTATTAAGCCATTATGAGTGATAAATCTTTACAGTGTACAAGAGCATTATCCCACAGCAGAGTATAGTCCAGTGTAGTCATATTTCTAAGAACTGCTAACTTCAATTTTCGTTTTAGTGGAGGAAATTAAGGCCCAGGGTCAAGGAGGGACTTGACTAGACCTCATGGTGGAGGCTAGCATTTGACACTATGGTGCCCTAGCTCCTTTAAAGGAGTTGTGCTCAGTGTATATTATTCCAAGGGTCTGTTGGATCCAGTAGTAAAGAAATGAGAAAATGTACTTCTTTGTGTTCTTCACTATCGTTTTTGTAAATGCTTTAAAACTTCTATCAAGGATGTAAGACAACTATCTCCAATGACTGAGTTTTAAATGTGTAAAGCTGATCAAACAAAATATTTGAAAAGTTACACCATCTGCTACACTGCCCTTGTTGAGAATCAGCTCATTACCAATCATTTACTCTCTGTGCACTTCACTGAATCAACAGTCTTATGGCATTCTGGGGCACAACAGTGCTATTCTGTCTCTTTGCCTCTTGTTTCTTTGAATTGAGTTCTGCTCTTCTTTCTATTATGAACTGTACAGAAAAAAATCCATAAAACAAAACCAACAACTGCAAAAACAAAAACAAACAAACTTTGAGGAGTGTTTTCATCTCTGTGAAACTTTTCAACCCTGGTTTCCTTTGGAGATCAATTGAACTCAAAGTAGGGTATAGGCTTGGGGCTAGCACATTTTACTTGTGATACTAAGACTGGTCCCCTCTTTTGCTTGTCACCCCACCACTGTGCTTCTCAGCTCACACACTACTGCAATTTTCTTGGCTTTCTCACCTAACATTCTTCAAAACTGAAGCAAAAAGTTCAAAGAAGAGGCCATGCCCTGACCTTGGGGGCCACCTAATTCTCTGGCTCATCTTCAAACCTAAGATAAAGACATTTCAAGAATTCTCTTGTGGAGGACTCTAGAAGCATAGACCTTTATTCCTTGCCTGAAGCTATAGTGGTTCATGCCCCATCCCACACCCTCAGCAGAGCTCCAACACTGTGGCTCTCATCACTGGGATGAAGATTTCCTTCCCTGCTGCTAGGGAAGAAATGAGATCCTTTTATGGCAGCATGAGTTCCTCATCAGCCACCATTCAACACAGAGAACCCTTTTCACCACTTATAACTTCAATCCCTAAAGTGTGGTCCTTTAATCTCCTAGGTTTTCTTTCATAGAACAAAGACTCATCTTAAATTGCTAGCTGCCAAGTAAATGCTATCCACAAGCACTTTCTCTGCCAAATACACCAAGAGATTAAGCGAAAGGACAAGAAATAGGGGACTATATCTGTTGGGGAAATGTATATATAATTCTCTTACAAGGAAAGGGAGGAAGCCTGTATTTGGTGCTTGTGTTTCTCTACATTTCTTTGCAGAACTCCTTTTAAGTACCAGTGATAACTCCATACTTATGCAAAGTACCCTTTAAATTGAATCAATTGTTTTTTATCTTTAGTTACTAAATAAAGACTAAGAGAATATATCTAAGTGAGACTAATCCAGAGATTAAGCAAATTTGGCCTCAATTTCCCTCACGCAAACTTTCAATTATAATTTAACACATCTGAAATGCTGAGAATACTGGGTGGTAGACTGAGGGATTAAAAATCCAATTTGGATCGAATATTATTATTTACTAGTAAAAGGCTGTTTCCTAATATTCATTTGTGCATGCATTTGTTTGTGGCTTCTTATAAGAAGTTAGTCATCCTGATATTATCAACTTAAAACAGGTTCTGGATTTACTTTGGGATATTTCTGGGTAGAATTCCTATTTACTAGATTATTTTTTGAAATTTCTGTAAGAAAACAAAGTGACCACTGAGTTTATGCCCTCAAGGTAAAAGCACTAGCATGATACACATAAAGCATAGATATTTTACTTAGCAGATTCAATTTATTCCTAAACTAACTCAGAATGAAAGCTTCACAGGATTAGTAGGAAACTGTGGGAACACATGTGTTTAATGTAAGTGTTCTTTATGCAAAGTCATTCTGAGGGACAAATGCATATGGCGAATACAAATTCGCCATACCCCTTAATGAAACAATATTACTGCAGTAACTTTGGCAGTGTACTTTACATTAGTTTAGGTCAGGGGTGGCATCACATGAATTTGTCTCAAACTTAAAGAAAGTTCTAGAACTTTCTAGTTTCAGACACATAATTAAGAGTTCATGGACATGCATAAAATCCCCTGCACCCAGTCTGCTAAGTAATGGAAGCAATATAACCAAGTCTAAGCTTCACTTTCTATGGTGTTGGCTGGGACTGTTCCCAGGAACAAAAATGAAGCCAAAACGTAAATACTTGTCTTGAAGTACAAGTTTTCAAAAGCAGAACAAATATCAACATTAAAATAATTGGTTCAGGCCCTTATTCTTGTCTTGAATCCACTGTGGAACTTTTAAGTTGTCAAAGCATCACTACATTTCACTTTTAGTTATTTGCCTAAACCTGTTAGCTGGTCAGCTAAATTCCCACTTCTACAACATTTATTTTCATATGTCATTTATTTTTAAAATGTATATTAAAGTGACTTTGAATGAATGCAACCAATGCAATACTTGATTCTGCATAGGAGAGGAAGTATTAATGCATAATTTATATATCTTCAGTCACCAAGGCTACATTAAAATTATTTCCCACACACCATTTACTCTTATATTTAAATAAACTGCATTTCTAAGGAATGCTAGTGGTTCCAATGTGTGATATTAAGATCACTATCATTTAGTATATGAAACTAATTACTCCACACTCTGTACTCTGACTTAAACTCTACTTCTCAAAGGACACACATTTTTAACAACTTCAAAGTCCACAGTTCAGTCTTTTCATAGATAAGCTTTGCTACTGTATTCAGCAGTGACTCAGCCTTACCGGATGAAGCAAAGCCTCCTTTTAATTCCGAGCTCATTCATTTTGGATTTTACAAATGCAGCCCATACTAGAAGGAGAATTCAAGGCACAGAAGAGAGATCAGAGCATGTCACTGGGAGTGAAATTTGGGGGGCTTTAAAATGTCTTCTTTTGACACAGTTGTCTCTGGTCTAAGGATCTTGAGGAGGCTGGGAGAAATTATGGACTTTAGAGATGATCTGCCCACTGCAAGTTATATTCTAGATATTAATACATTTATAGATGTATTGACTAAATGTTTCCAGAAACAACTGGGATTGAGTCGTGACACTATAATGAGAAGATTCAAGAAAAGCAAAGAAGCTGGAAACAATATAGAAGAGACTAGGACTATTTGATGGAAGGATACTTGGGGGAAGAAAGGTGGGTGGATCATACAACTAATGACAGTATTTGAGTAAACTGAAGGTCTATCCTCTGGGGAAGGGAGTTACATGCAGAATATCCTCCAAGATAATGTAAATACAATAATCTAGACACTTACTCAGGAATAGTTCCCTTCAAAATTGTTAACAATTATTTTCCCAAATGTTGAAGTGAAATACTGCCTGCAAGTCAATGACCAGGTAGCAAAATGACCATGAAGACTGTGATAGTAAGATTGCAAGTACAGGTATGTAGTAGAGTTGGATGGTGTTTAAGATATCTTCTCACTCAAAGGTTATAATCCTTTGAAAACTAAAGTGTATAGGAGATTTTAAGGGAAATAATGTACTAGTTATAGGAGAAAGCATTGATTCTGTTCAATCTGCTTAAGGCATGTCTAAGATGAGCTGCTCTCAATCGCACTTTAGCACCCACATCGCTCTTGTTAAACTCTAGACTACTAAAACATGTATTCCTGAAGGGCTGTTTTATGACTTAGGCTTTTCATTAATTCAAATTAACAGTTTTCAGAAAGCCAAACATTCTTTGAGTCTGCTCCTAATTTAACTGCAAATTCCTTTCATTGGGAGTAAAGAAAATTTATGGGTTAGGCAGTTTACTTAATCTAATATGTTTGCATCAAAAAGAAAATTCTGCATTGTAGAATAGGTAATATATTTGTGGTGACAAACAGAAATGGAAAATTTTGACAAGAAAGTCTTTGAGATATTGAAATTGGCAACACATACCAAATGACCCAGTACTTGCCAATGACATGTAGCATCAGATATGTTTCAGAATAGATGTGCATAAGATCTTTCTTTTAGTTGAGACTTACGCAAATTTTGACATGGTAGTTTTCTAATTTTATAAGGACCACATGTTTGTCTACCAGATAATTTAGAGTAATTTTATAATTGTGTTCATAATTAAATTGTGAAGAGATCTCTACATGATCTTTCCTCTATTCCCCTCAAATGTTACTTTATAAATTCTTTTTATAAATTTTAGTTTATAAAACTCTGAGTTTGAGAACTCAAGGAACACATTTGTTTCACCACGCTATGTCATTCTGAACCCTGGACCTTTTCCAGCCAGATGTATGAGAATAAACCACGTTCTGTCACTATTAAGAAGTTTGAATCTTCCTGTGTTTCTTCCAGGATCCCTGTTGTGATCCATTTGTCCAGTGGAAAGTCTGTCAAGAGCTGAAAACAATATAGATGCTAAGCAGAAGTATACTGTATGACAGAGACAAAAGGCAGAGCAAGAGAAAATGGGACAGCCCTTAGCACCTCTTAAAGGCAAAATCCCTTATCTGCTAATATCATGAGCAATAAAATATTGAACATTTTTTTGAAAATGCTCTGATACTATTGGTGAGCAGTCAATTACTGTCCGCTTGTGATCTGTGTCATATTCTGATACAGCTTCAATGATACAAAATATATATGTACACAATATTTGCCTTGCTAGCTTGTCCCTGTGTTTGAAATGAAGTCTGATTCATTCCTATGTACTCATTCATTTTCATGAACCACTTATTATTGTACGCTACACTTTTTAAAGCTATGAATGATTGAAGAGGCCTGTGGTTGGCAGAATAATAACTGACTCCCAATGACATCCACATCCTTATCCCTGGAGCCAGTGAATATGTTAGCTTAAGTAGTCAAAGGGATTTTGCATGTATCAACAAATTAAAGATCTTGAGATAAAGGATTATCCTGGGTTATCCAGACGGGTCTGGTGTGATCACAACCATCTTTCCAAGAGAAAGAAGAGTGCAGAAGAGTGGATGAGGCTGATAGAATGTGAGAAGGACAGGACCTGCTGGCTTTGAGATGAAGGAAGGTCAAGGAATTTAGCAGCTTCTAAAAGCTGGGAATCACCCTCATTTAAGAGCCACCAAGAAAACTGGAGACAGTGTATAGTTCGAATTACACATATGAGCAGGAAACTATCTCCCTTGTAGTCTTCAGAAAGGAATGCAACTCATGCCTTGACTGATCGCATTTTGACCTCCAGAATTATAAGATAACAAATTTACATTGTTTGAAGGGGTAAATCTGCCAGGGTATCAATAAACCAATCTTTTGAAACTTTCAGAAATGAAAATGATTGACTTCGCACACTTTTTGAACCCCACTGGCAGAGTCTGTTTCTCCTCGCTTATCTGAACCTTTGTCCTACTTTGGTGATAGTAATGAACAATTGTGGTAATGGCTTTTCATAATTTCATTTGCTTACCATCAGTCAGATCTGAACTGTGATTTTAGTGGACTGAACTGACCAAGATCCTTGGGATTGTCTTGCCTGGGCCCATTTTCAGTCCACTTAAATAACTACACTTCCTCTGATGGCTTCAGAAAGACTATATTGTTATAACCATGAAGATAGCAGATTCTGATTGGATAGCAGAGTATCTGATCTAGTTTTGAGCAGCACATTGGGCACTTTATCATTATGTTACCTTACACCAGACATTCAACATAGAAGTTTCACTTTTCTTAATCTGCAAATTAGCAATAACACATTACACAGATTTTAATGAGGACAATATGGTCATTCAGGTTATATAATTCTTTTAACCAGTGTATCTCAAACTTTATTGTGCATGGGAATCACCCAGAGAGCTTGTTAGTATGCTAGCTCTATTTAAGGAAGCCTGGGGCAAGGTTTGATTTCTCTATTTTTAATGCAATCCCAACGATAGCCATACGGCTGGTGGACTCCACTGAGAGTAGCAAGGCTAAAGTCTACACAGGGATAATCAAGAAATAAGCCGATGGAAGAAAAAGAAAATAATAAGCTACAAATTTGTAATTAAAGACTAAAACATAATTTGATATCAAATCCGCATTCCCATAATAATTTTCTCCACTTTCTTTAATAATGAAAAGTTGGCTTCTTTATGTCATTTTTAAATTATACATGGTAAAACTTAAGCTTTTGAGTTAGGGTCTATGTAAGTGGATGCATGCATGCATGCATGTAGATGTGTGAAACCCATGTGTGTACATGTGGAGGTTTGAGATCGACACTGGGTGTCTTCCATTGCTCTCAACCTTATTTTTGAAGACAGGGTCTCTCACTGAACCTGAAGCTGATTTATTTAGCTAGACTGATTAGCCTGGGTAGGAGGTTTTAGGAATCTCTCTATTGTCTCCTCCCCAACCCCTGCATGGTTGCTTAAGCACTGGGGTTGCAGGTACATATTGTGTGCCATAGTACCCAGCTTTTTAACGTAAGTGCTATCGATCCAAACTCAAGTTCTTATGCTTGTATACCAAGTACTTTATCCACCAAGCCATCTTTCTAGCCTTTCTTTATTTTCCTACATCCCCCTTTAAGCTTTCTTTAAGTAATCATTCTGGAAGAGTTTTTATTAGACACCTGATAAGCAGGGAGTTCAGTTTAAAACTTTCTTGATGCCTTTATCTGCACCAATAATTACCCAAGTGCATGATTCTTCCATTTGATGTGCCTTAAGGATTACCAATAAGGTTCAGAAATGAGATGCTTGTGTCTCAACAAAAATTTGGATGAACACAGACTGTATTGATGACTGTTTCTAGGAACCAAGTTTAATCCATGATGGAAGTGCTAGTTATGGGTACAACTTTCTGAATATGTACTCTGTACCAGGAATTGGGTTAGTCAAATTTTCCTTCCATCTCTTCTTTTAATGTGTATGCCAGCACTTAGCTACCATCCCTCTTTCATTTACAGCTATGAAAACTGATGCTCAGCACACAACAATGACGGGATGAATAACACTTTAAATACTTTAGAAACTGAACATTCAGTTTCAAAGAAAAAGAAAACATAAAGACAGTGAATTCTGCCTCACCATGGTACCTAGTGAGATGTCAATGCAGAAGATGCTGGGGAGGCTAGCTAGTGTTTGCTAATGGGATATTACATCTTGAAAACATCAATATTTGTGTGGCACTTTAAGGGTACCTTTTGCCTTTAGAGATCATTTGTTAGCAATGGGAATGAGCAAAACAAGTCCAGGGAACATTGAACCCTAAGTTCCTGGTCTCCACCGAGACAATGAATGTTTGGTTGGCAGCTGGTACTCATAAGGAACCTAAGAAAATTGGTCTATAAGAGTCTATATACCAAGATCAAAGCTCTCCAATAATGAATTATATCCGTTGTGAATCTTAGATGGAATATGTTGTGTATTTCCATTGAGTAATCTTTGTTCAGGAGTCTTGCACTGTGTTTCTAGAACTGGTTTGGAGATAGAGTCCAGCCGCTTGTCAGGAGAGCCCGTAAGATTCTCATGCCAGATTCCATGAGAAAATACAAGACGTGCTAAGAGAGCTCAGCTACTCTGGAGACAGATTTAGGTGTCTCAACACAGGATGCAGCCTTCTACCTGTTTGGTATCTCTTCTCCTGTTGCCTAGCAGGCTGAGATTTGCTGCTGCACTGGGAAGTGGCCATTCCTCTTCCACTCACTCTAGACTGTTTTTCTTCTCAGATGTCTCTCAATGTCAATCTCTTTCTCAGTGTTGTTTGTCCCATGTCATGTCTGATCTGTTACCTGACATATCACAGACACTTGATTTAGAAGGCAAGCATCTAAGACAAGAGGATTTATAAACCACACACTGTAAAATGCTTAGTGGGTTTAATAAACCCTAGAGTAAAACAATAAAGATTTCTTCTCATAGATGTCTGGTAGGACTGTCCCCAGAAATATCCTCTGCCTGTGGCAAGGCACTTAACCTCCCTATTGTTCTATGCCTCTATGCTCTCAACTAAGATATTGTCATTATCAGATTAATAAGGCCAGAATAATTTTTATTAATTATAAGGCATGTGATACTTCTCTTGCAATTTTACTCCAATGACTTTGCTATTTATGACCTGGGACTTAATAGCCACAAGAACACTTGGAAGTAGAAGGAGCAGATACCAACTTGTTTTTATCAAAGAAATTCCAGAACTTCTTATTCATGTGGCTGGGACCTGGGGAGAGCAAAGGGGATGCTTTCACATTGCTATTGGGCCTAAAAATCAATTCTATCTGGAAAACAGTAAAAAGTCTATTATACAATGCATCATTTTTATCATATCCAATGGTAATAGGGCTGGGTGTGGTGGCACATGCCTTTAAACTTAGCACCAGGGGGCAGAGGCAATCAAATCTCTGTGAGTTCAAGGACATTTTGTGCTACAAATCAAGTTCCACGCCAGTTAGCCACGTAGTGGGACACTGTCTCAGAAAACCTAACAATAGAACTTTTAAAAAGGTAACAGGGACTTGGAGTTAATCCCCAATGTTTCCTTCAGTAACACAATGAGATAAGTTGCAAAAAGTTGGTGTTGAAAATCTAGAAGGACTGGACTTCTTTTAATGAGGATTATCTTGCTGCAGTTGGTTCAAAGACAAATAACAATTTCTAAAATAAAAAGAATTCCCTGTCTTCACTGAAAATGTCTTACTTCCTAACCATGTCTGAAATATATCATGAAGATGAATGGCAAAGGTATAAGTCAGTGGCAAAACCACAACTTGGAAATCACTGTTTCTAGCTCCCACAAAAGAGCCAGTAACACAGAATGTTGCTGTGTGAAGTGAATATTTCAGAGCTAACCCTAATGGCTGAGGGCCTGGCTTAGGCCACTTGTTCTCAAGAACAAACTAATTGCTGATTGTCCTCCTCTTGATAAAACCCCATAAAGATTTTGTGAATACTTACTGGTTTGACTTCCTCACTACTAGAAAATTCTTTGGCCTCAGTAACTTCACTTGGAATTATTTGTAACTGTTTGCTCTTGTAAAACTGATTCTTAATAGCACAGAAAATCTTTAACCTGTGTTTTCCTCATTTCATATGTGATATTCCTTACATATTTTAATTCTACACTCCCTGACAGATTAAAAGCTGTTCTGTCTTTCTTCTTTGACCTGTGACAACAGACTGAATTAAGAACTCCTTGGTTTTGAAATTGATGGCTTCTGTGCTGATAGGTACATCGCTGTCCACAGCATTGTCAGTTGCCTATCTTTATCACCTCAATGCCAGGCTAAGGTCCTTTTTTCCAACATACCTCCCATATTTGTCTTCTCCCTGTCCTTCACCTTCCCTGATGTGTGATTCCCCTCTGTATGCTATGAATACTTTTTATTACCACTGGTTAATAATGAAGCTGGTTCAGCCTATAACAGGGTAGAATATAGCCAGGCTGGAAGAGATATATAGAATAGGCAGAGTTAGAAAGACATCATGTGGCTGCCGAAAGGGAAAGACACCAGAACAAAACCTTGCCTGATAAGTCACAGCCTCATGGAGATATACAGATTAATAGAAATGGGTTAATTTAAGATGAACGAGTTAGTTAATAAGAAGCCTGAGCTAATAGGTCCAACAGTGTTATAATTAATATAGTTTTTGTGTGATTATTTGGATCAGGGCACCGAGGAAATGAAACAGTAGTCTCTGACTATACTGTCCGTCTCTTTCTGCTTCTCCTATTGGAGTTTTCTACAGTGACAGTTGTTTTTTCCCTTCTGCTTGACTAAATCCTTCTTTTCAAGCTCATATCCAAGGAGGTCTTTACTAGTGACTTTAATTCTCACAGATATCACCTTCTTCTGAGATCTTTTCACTAACTACATCATAGCTGAGTACTTGGTATCAATTTATTTTATTTAATTGTGGTAGCATCAAGTATACATTACGTGATGACATGGACTTTGTATATTCAAGGAAGACTGGCCTTCTAATTGATAGAAATTCAGAATAAATCCAGTTGCCCGGTAAAGAACAATATTTAACTATGAAATGTGTAAGTATTGTTGATTACCAACAGAAAGCAATGATTCATCCATCCCACCACGCATCAAAAAATTCTGAAGCATACATTAATTTGATGAAAATAATTAGGTTTGCCTGATGATAGACTTGTAATCTTTCAGTTTGTTGTGTGAAGGCTGCTCCAAAACAGTGCTCAAATTTTTCTGCTTCAGTTCCATCAACAGAATGAAACTTATTTAGAAAGATATTTTTCATAGAATTGGTATTTATGCTGACAGCTTTCAATAGCTCACAGTGTGTATATACATTTATGAGCATGGGAAACAAATGCTATATTCCTTCATGAAAATGAGTACTACATGCAAATAGACCATCCTTATTTTAATTAAAACACAAATTCCATTATTTTACTTTATATGAAATGTGGGCTACTCTCACATTTTGATACATAGACTGTTCTAAGGTTGATATTAAGTGGTTTTCTAGTTGATTTTTCCCATGTAATAAATAATTTGCTTATGAAGCAAAAATATTCAATAAGTTGTGATTAAATATGAAGTTGAAGGACTTTCACAAAAGACAGGACTATATACTTTAGCCCACATGCATTGCTAATTATGACACACATGTTAATAAAAAGAAAATGTTCCCTTTCCATAATTGAAAATTCTTCCTAGCATTTACTATAATTCACAAAGTATATTGGTAAACAGACAGGGGAAAACATCAACTGTCTCTGTATGAGTTTACTCCTATCTTTTGCCTAAAGCCATCTACATCATTTATAACACTGACATCTTATATCTTTTGCACAAAAACCCTCTTAGTAAAACACCCTGGCTATTTTGAAAGGAATTCCCTCTACTTGATATTCTGAGTGACAACAAAAGAAAGAATGATCCTTAGTTCCCTAATACAACCTGTCTGAGAAATCTTACCTTCCAGCTAACACTTTCTCCTTTCTCATCAATGCTAACTTGAAAGAGGTCAGGTGCAAAAGAGAGAAGAAAGGACCACACTTTCCCTGAGCTTGGAGAGCTCATGTGATCACGTACTCAAACCACTTTTCCTGTTAAGAAGAAAAGTCTGTTTAAGGCCATGGGGGGGAAAGAAAGCTAAGTATAAACAGCTTTCTTTCTTTCACAAGTGTAATGGCTGCACTCCCAGGTAAATCTAGACCAGTAGCCACAGAAATGGCAAGCTTGTGTCACCAATGAATCCACACAGCCAATTCCAAGATGACTTAAAAAGAAATGGAAGCAAACAGGCATCTCCCTAGGAGTTAACGGAGCTTTGATAACTGCGAGGAAGCTAGTAGTAATAAAGTCAGGGGGCTTGGTTTTATCGTTAAGAGGAATTTGTCATGCAGATGAATTTTAAAACTTAGCAGTTCCAAAGAATGCTGGTTTTAAATAGGCAATTACAAACATCTTTTGAGATTAAGCAAATTATAATTGTATTTGATCGCTTCATCAAAATAAAACAGGAAATCTACGTGTTATGAGTGGAGCGCACATATCCTTTTCATGATGTCAACAGGAAATCAAAATGGTACAAGCTCTGCACTGGCTAAATTCAACAAATGCACATTTTAGGGATAGCTTCTGGTAGACTGTAAATATCCAAAAGAAGAAAATTATGCTTACTTGCAAACCTTGCAAAATGTACTTTCACTGTGATGTAAATGCCTGTAATAGGACTGTGTTGTTATCAAAACTTCTATTAGGCTTTCCATAAGTACTACTCTGTTTCAGCTTCACAAGTATAAAACTTGGGCATTCCACTCTGACAGTTGGAAACTTAGGCAACAAAATATGTGGCAAATAAATAAATATATTCCAGGAAGATTGAGTGCTAAAATGTTTGTCTATAATTACATTTCAACATGTATTTCAGATCATTCAAGGTGTTTAAATGGAAAAGGATGTGTATGTGGACATGTGTATGTTGATAGTTGTGTGGATATTTACATGTGTGTGTATGTACATGTTTGTATTTGAGTGAACATATATGTGAGAATATATTCAGCTATTTACTAAAACTGAATAGAGCTGATATCAAAGAAGGTAAGTAATTTCCACATTAGTTTTTGCTTCCTTGATTTTCAATACTGAGAACTTGGGGCCTCACAGATAGTAGGCAAGTAGTCTATCACCGAACTACATCCTCAGCCCCTAAGTAAAGCACTAAATAATATGATTGGCTAACTATAAAATAGTCTTTAGAAAAATATCTTCAAATGAAGCACATTATATCAATTTGAAAATAATAAAAATAATAATACTATGATTTAGATAAGAGCCAAAGTATTGAGTTCTACAGCACATACTGGACAATTAGTCATTTAATAAAAGAGATATTATTGTGCCTACCAATGTTGATATTGCTCCCCACTTGTGTTCTAGCCAAATCTTATTAGCATATGTAGTAATATTTATTAGTCAAAAATAAACCCTATTTTAATCATATAATGCAAACTAGCGTTAAAATTAGAATACATAAAGACAAGGATAAAATTTCAAGCATGAATGGTTGGAGACATGATTCAGTGTTTAAGTGCAGTGGCTGCTCTCCAGAAGAATCAGGTTCAATTTGCTGACCCACACAGTAGCTTCTAACCACGTGTAACTCCAGTTCCAGGGGATTTGACACCATTTACTGGCCTATAGAGCCACCAAGAGTGCATGTGGTACACAGACACACACGCAGGTAAAATACCATAAACATAAAATAGGAATAAATAAGAATAAACAAATCTTTTGAATTTAAGAATGGAGGGGTGAATGAATTCATGAGGTCCCACCCCTAGCTGAAGAGTTAGTGTCAGCTGATGAAGGATGGGGGAGGCGTCACACTCCTTTGGGGCTGGCTACTAGTGATTCATCCATGCCCACTAGATGACTCCACACCCATGGGCATATGAGCCACTCTGTGGGTAAATAAGGAAGACATGAAGTTGGAAAAGAGGTGTGATGGGGATACTAGGAGGATCTTGATGGGGAGTGAGTAGTAGACACATGATCAAAATACATTGTATAAATGTATGAAAATTTTAAAGAATAAAATTTTTAAAAGGCAAAATGTCTGAAAGAACTGCCACTATGTTAGTGTTTCTAGATGTTGTTGATGAATCACTTCATACCAGTTAGTCACAGAGCCAAGGAAAGCTACTACAGCAAGGAGTGCGTTTGTATTGAATTGACCTACTCTTGGTTTAGATGATCTCTTTACTCTTTTAGGAAGTTTTTCATCCTTTCATGTCTTCCTCCTGAGTGCCCCTTCCATTTCTTCTTTTCCATTACTTTCTGGCGTCTATTGTTTCCCTCCTTGTGAATTATTGGAATAATCATAAAGGAAGACCTTTTCTCTCCATGTCCCTTCTAAATCTCTTGTACATCAATAACAAGATAGTGGTGTGGAAAATAATTCCAGAAATAAAAACGTTAAAAGTTTTAATATCTGTATTTCAAATGGTACTTAGTTAACTCCTGTTTAGAATGAACATGCAAAAAAGAAGCTAACCTCCTATCATGTGCATGTTATTAATGTTGTTACAAAAGGGCTCCAACTGATAGACAAGGCGTTTTTAACCAATGCTTCGATGCCTGTGCTCTTTTTTTAGAGATTGTGTCTTCGAGAGCTCATTATGCATTAATTGTGCGTCCAAATTGTACATAGATCTCCAAGATGAAACCAAAGAAACTTTTGCTCTGAGGTTTTACTTTCCTTTAATACGATGTTTTATACACTGTGGTTTATTCATTTATTGCTTGGATGGTTTTTATGAGTTGTGATTCAACATAGATTCTTTTCTAGTATCATGTTTTATAAAGATATGGGGTATGTAATATAAGTCTGATACAATTATGGTTATGTGCCATGCAAGACAATACTGTAAATATAGGGAGAGTCTGAAAAGCTACTTAGTAAAATGATTTTAGTATACACGGCAGTGTGAAATGTAAGAGGAATCTATAATGACAACGAAGATTAGCCATTTGCTTTCTAACCTTATTTACAGAAGCAATCAGAGGTATTCAGGTCGAGTTAATGACCCTGTCTCCAATTAATTCAATTGTCTACAAACAACACTGGTGCAGTGAATGTCTCTAAGTCTGCCTCACAGTCTCAGGGTGAATACATAAGACTCCATTAAAAGTGACAATAATAATGCATTTATTACTGAAACACTATTGTATTATAAATAAATTCCTCATGTTAAATTATGCTCCACACTTTAACAGAAATTCAATTACTGAAATAATAAAAAGACAGTGTATTTGCCAAGTGCTTGAACTATAATTTGGCTGCTTAGTTACCAATGGTGGGCTGTTTTGCAATTTTTTCTTCGTAGACTATTTCTTTTGAATAAATGTCAGACTTTTTCATACAAATTTTATGAACAAGTTGCAAAATGAAATTTTGAGCTCTTGAATCCAATTATGAAAGACATAACGAAATCTATTATTGAAAAAAAAATCTAGTAAGCCCTTTCTGCCGTTGTTCAGAATGGTCTGGTAATTGAGGTAAGCACAGGTGCTGCTCATTATGGACCATTGTGAATCATCTGAATTCTGGGAACTGTGGAATTCAGACGCTTTAAACTCTGTTTGTGTGAATAACAAACAGGCCTGATTCTGCACTTGTTTGTACAAGCTTGTACACAGCTCATTTGGGACATCAGAGACACCTGCTTACCCCTTTGGAGCCAAAACAGTATCATTTATGTTCTGGCTATCCTTTTGATGACAATTCTGCAAGAGCAACATATTTTGTGTTTTCTCTTCATTCCCACTATCATCTCTTCCACCATATAATAACTCTGACATACTCTTGTATTCAGTGATACAGAAATTAGTTGAATAAGTCTATTGTGATTATCCAATGATGAGAGACAATACAAAGTTGTTAGATGTGGAATATCAAACCAATGCTTCTCGTTGAAGGATGCTGTGACAGACAAAGTGATGTTCTATGGTGGGCTGAGGATATGTTTGTGTATGTGCATGTGCACATATGATTAAGGACTAGAATTTCTTTCTTCTTTTCTTCTCCAGGGTTCTCACGTTTGTCTTTGTAAAGTCTTATCTGGGTCTTTAGATGGGTCATTTGGAAACAGAGAACCTCATAATCATAAAGACTTGCTTCCTGTTTTCAGAATGCAAAGAAAACCTACACATACTGTCGTTTTTTAAGTACCACTCCCAACCCACAGGGCAAGAGCTGGGCCAGCAGCCAATAATCGCACAGGCTTGTCAGAGGAAGCTGGGGCTCAGACTGTTGTCCTGAACTTCTGAGTAAAGTCGTAGTAACCCGGATATGCCAACCCTACCATAGCTTCCCAGTGTCTCTGCCATCTTTAATTATTCAGCAAGTTTGAATTTTCTCTGCTTCTCCTGGAGGTTTTACCTATTGGACAACCAATGCCCATGTGATGATGTTCTGTTGTAGAGCAAAATAGACATTCAGGTCATTTCTACTGCCAACAGCAATTCTGGGTCTCCTCAACTACACCTGCCCTTTTCACAGTGACTGTCCATAAGAAACCAGACTTCAAAATCCTGTGCGTGTAAAGCTCTAAGGTTGAAGTGAGATTTCATGTGAGAATTCAGGAAGTAAGTTTAAAGTTGTGGTGTAAGGAGTGATAAAGGCACAAGAGACAGTGCAGGCACTTTCTAACACTGGTTGTGGGTTAGAAACCTCTGCCAGGAGGACACAGCATGGTTAATAGCAATTCTCTCAACTCAGCTGTGTTTGTATTCCAAGGTCTCAGGGAAGTCTCATACCGCCAGAAGTGGACATGCCACACCTACCTACAGTATACTGCTAACTTGATATCTGATTTACTTGATAGCTGCTCACACTGCTGTTTGCCTCATCAATCAGATGAAAGTTATGGTTTTGATAGTATCTATAACTTGGTAGAAGTTGAGGGCAGCCAAAGTCAAGTTCTTAGCTATCAGAGAGTGAATATGACTACTGGAGTGGGCCAGTTCCACAGCACGTGCATCGAAAGCCCAGTTCTCCCTTCCAGTGATCACAAAGAGTATAAGGCACAGCTCTGCAGGAAGAAATAATTTGGAAACGCTCATGGACAACATTCTACTGTGTCTCATTTGCACTTAAAGAAGCTGCCCTACGGACCTTGTGTAATTTTAAGATTTATCTGAAAGATACATGAAGAAGACTTCCAGTCAAAAATGTACATATTTAATGGAATTAGATCTCCAGGCAAGAAGATGTCAAAAGGAAAATAAAATATTAAAGTGAATGTGAAATGTTCCTCTCCACAGATGTCCTGCTTTGATAAATACCTTCTGGGATGCCATTTACTACAAAAACATGATTTTACTGAATGAAAAAAAAAACCCTGAAGTATAAAATATAATCTCTTTATAATTGTTGTTTTCACGTTTCTCTCTGAATTATGCTTTTGTCATCCAGGACCTTGATATTTGCCTTTTTAAAATTATTCTTAGCGAAAACATGACAATTATTGTGGAACACTCATTTGCAGTGAAGGGAAGAGCTAGGGAGCTTTATTGCAAGTCTTTATTTACCTTCTGGCCTTGAGAATGAGCAGTTTCACAAGGAATCAACGTCTGTGGAGCTCCCTGAGTGCTGAGGGCTGCAGGTAGGTCTGCAGTGTGGAGATACGGATTTGGTCATGAGAACATCAAGCACCAGTAATATTATATTATCTCTAAAAAATATGCTTTAGATATAGAAAAGGGTGATAGGAATATGATATTTGGGTTTTTAGTTGCCTAAAAGTGTTCAGTGTCCAGATTGATTATGTGTGCAGGGAAAGTGTTTCCAAGTTTTAAAAAAAGTTTTTATTCTTAGCATATCAGCAACCTGTAACTTATATTTATATAAAGAGAAATGATATATAAATATAACAATATATAGTATATATAACTATATATATATAGCTTTGTGGTTACATATGCATATTTATGCTTGAAACAAAAGGCTTGATTCCCTAGGTTTGCTACAGTGATTTCATAATTATACTTTTAAGAAACTCCCCTATATGATTTTTATGTATATCCAAGTTTGATAGCCATTGGTTTGAGGCATGATAGCACATTCTTGACTTACAGAATCACATCAAAGAAATGACCAGAAAGGAATGGGGAAGCACTGGTTAGAAAAATATCCATTTATACTTTAGATATTTTGGCCTCCTATTGGAAAAACAAGAGAACAAGTAGTTAATATTCTTAGTCTATGTATTGTGAAAAACTATTCAAATATTTCCACATAGTCTCATTTTTAATTATGCAGTTAATAGCATTTATAATAATCTAGTCAACAGCAAACAGCATCTTTACAGGTGCTTGGGCTAATCTTGGACTAATTCATGACTTCATTAGTTTATTTACATCCCAACAAATTAGTTCATCAATGAACTTGAACTATTCTTCCTGTGAACACTCCTACTCCAAACACTCATAATCATCCTCACTATCTTCCTTTGTCGAAGATCACTACCCGTATGCCAAAACTATTGCAATAGCCTGCATGCTGTTTTCATTTATTTTTTATCTCAGCCTCTTTCCTTGTCTTTTCTTTATAGGTTTAATATGATCCTATTATGATGTAAATTGGATCATGTCATTTTTCTGCTCAAAGTTTTCCAATATCTTGCAACTCATTCAAAGCCAAAAATCTTTCCAATAGCTTGCCGGCTCTTCTGCACTCTGATTAATAGCAAACATTCCTATCTCTTGTCCCAGTATTCTGATGCTTCACTACTTGCTTTCCTATTTCTAGGGGACCTCATGTAATGTTTCATCTCAGGGCTTTTGCAATACGTTGTTCCTCTTCCTGGAATGTTCTTTTCCCAAATCACTCCAAAGCTCACCTCTTTGGTTTTTTTTTTAAGGCTTTGCTCAGATGACGATTCCCAGAGAGGTTTTCTCTGACACCCCAGCCCTCTCTAGCACTCATCTTCAATTTATTTCCCTCTATTAACCTTTATGACATTCTAATAAATTTTATTATTACATGCCTATGCTGTTCATCATCTGTTGCCACACAAGAGAATAAAAACGCAGCTAGGTAAGAGATGCAGACCAAATGTCTATATCTCTAGATCCTAAGAAGATACATAGCACGGAGTTGATAAATATTTATTACATGCAATTTTAAATGACAAAAGCGACAGATTCAAAATGACTGACAAAGCAAAGCACTGACAACAGATTCTAAGAGTGTGCATGTGTTAAGAAACTACTCTAGGCCAATTGCTAATCACTTGATACAAATTGCTCCAGCCTTCACATTGTCTGGAGAGAGAGAAACTGTGCTAGATCCAGTTGAACACAACTAGAAAAAGAATGTGTGTTAGCTTTAATGTTGGGGATCAGGTAAGAAATGCTCCAGTGTGTATTTAGATGGAGTTCTCAGACACCAAGGCTCAGGTAGAGGAAGTAAGTTTTCCTAAGAATACACAGCTAATTAGTTTGTTTTTCTCTCAAAAACCTAGAGAGGAGCAGTGGCTGTAGTTTTATTGTAAAGTCTCCAAAAAGCAAAGGAGAGCCTTCTCTGATAACTAATGTGAGAAATGTTTGGTAGATTATTTCCTCAGGATATCCCCATACTGAAGCTAGCTGGTACCTTTAACCTTGTATGATTGATCTTGGGGGCAAATCCAAACATATAACATTCTACATGGAAAGTTTTAGAGTTGTATTTGGAGAATGTGTCACCCATTCACTACCTCACTTTACAGAAAAATACGCTGAAGCCCAAAATTGATAACAGTGACACAAGAAGTTAAAGACCTATCCGGAAAGTGTCCGCTTCTTGAACCTCAGTGAAGCTGGCCACATACTCGCCAGATGGAGGATACCACTGGCCTAAAACATGCTTCATCCTTGTAGCAGCACCAACAGAAGCAGAGAACCCAGAAATAAAGCTTTAAGGAAACCAAAGTAGGAGATGAATATCCCATACAGCTGGCTTTCAGGCTGAGCTGACTGTGATCCTCACTCCTTTCTTATTGGAGTGGATATTTTCCATAATGGCCTTCCCCTCTAGTGCTCAGTAAAAGTTGGAAGAAAGAATTGTCTAATGCACTTTCAGAAAAAGAACCCCGCCACTCCCGGTGTGATACAGTACCTAGAGCAGGATAAAAGCATGTATCTCAGCTGTTCTTTACCTTGTTAGTGGTCACAAGGCAAAACAAGGTGTTTTCCTTTCTCAGCTGTGAAAATATATTTATTTTGACAATGGAATCATTATGGACGATAAAGATGGTGCAAGGAAGGCAAATCAGAAGATTCTAGTTGGTATGATTTATGTTTATTGAGGCTATCATTTGCTTGAAGAGAGTTTTTATAACAGGTACTCTGATAAATGGTTTATAATTATTATTATAGCCTTTACAGTTTTACTCTAAAATGCAGAAATATTACTTTAAATTCCAATGTACTATAATAAGTAGATAGTATGTCAAAAATGCAGATTACAAACATGTCTTGAATATGGATTTGTATGCCCATCTTAATAAAACCACAAGTGAGATGCTTGCTTTTGATAAAATGAGTCAAATCTATTACTCGAGATGCATTTGTAGCTTAGAAAAATTATCAATGATCCCTTGATTCCAGTGTTGAAGCCAGGCACAGTAGCTGCTGAAATAACACTGCCTTAGTGGTCAGAGAACCAGAAAAAAATCTATTATCTAAGCCTCCATCAACTGCAGGTCAGTGATTCTCAAGGTGACATGACACCTCTCCAAGTCCAGTAGCCGGGAGTCTCAAAGAGCTCCTGCTCTACTTATCATGTATATAGGTAGTTTGGGGCCAATGTAATTGAACTTGAAAGGTCAGGATGCCAACAGAAATGGGGAATAAAGCACTTGGAAACTCGGTGGCTGGTGGGCAGAGCACTGTTGCAAATTGTTTCTGGCTACTTGACATGCACACTGGTTTTCTATATGCAGAGGGAATGTCAGGCTGCTACATAGTTCACAATGGTGCTGGCTAATCAAGAGACACAAAGGGCTCCTGTTAGACTCTGAAAAATTTTATTTCAGCATCATGATGTTAAGTACCCTGGTCCCTGTTGCTTTTACTTTGGAATATGAGGTTTTCCAGATTCACAAGGCACTCTCTTATGTGTACTCTAGGCCTAGGCATATTGTTATATATAATCTACCCCTTTGGCTAATGTGTGGTGAGCATAATGTTATGCTAACTTATGAATTCAAACAGTCGATCCATCATTGGGGAAATAGTTATTCTTTGCACCTTGACTTTGTGAGGCAACTGAGGAAGATTATCACTCCTATTTACTGAGCCCAATTTGCCAGTGAAGAAACTGATGGCTCTTTAAAAAGTTGACGAGTTCAAGGCCACAGCGTGGTCAGTGTCAGATTCAGCAGTGTCAGAATGGCTTAGGTCTGTCTGACATCTGGCTTTTTACATCCCAGCTCTGCATGAGGCTGTGATACTCCCTGACATATAAAGGGAATGTTGACCCACTGATGCAGTTCCTGGCCTCCAGCTCCTATACTCTTGGGTTCAATTCACTTTATGGTGCCTTCTAGAAGCTAGACATAAGTCCTATTGAACATCCCAAAGACTTTTATACCACTCTCTTTTCCCCCATTTTTCGTTGTGTAGGCCAGGAAAGGGAACAACATTGACTGGGCCTAAGGATCTGGGCTGGCCTCCAGCTCCACTAATGCCAGTGACCCATCTGGTACCCTTTAGGCATGGATTCATGGGGCATAGGAATTCTGCAAAACATAGAAATAGACATTTCTGTCTGGTCTCAGAGAGGCCAGTTAAGCTGAAGACAAAAGTACCTACTGCAATTTGGTTTTCCATTTGAAGAAAGCACTTCCGTGAATCCCAACCCCAGCAGAAACACTATTAGTCTTCATCAGCTTCACTACCACCTAAAGGCACTTAACAGAAGGATTTCTGATAATATTTTAAAAGGCAACTTTACTTTTAATTTTTTGAATAAATCAGATTGATTGCAGCAGAAGTGGAATTTTATTTCAAATCTTCATTAATAGAATATTGTTCCTTAAAGAGAAATGCTAACTTAAGAGAAACCAGAAACAATTTTTCTAACTCAAATGGAAATAAAACCTGTAGCGCTTGATCATGTATATGCTTGTAATCAACAGTAAATCATCAAGATTTCTGCTAAAATAATTGCAATCTAATTAGTGTCCTCACAGTTTTGTTAGATTAATTTAGGTTTCATTCTGGGAGAGGATGTAGAGACTAAATCTCAACTTTCCAATGCCAAGTGTGACCCATGAGGTAAAATGTGTATTATGTGTGTCTCCGCGCTACCTGATTCATAAAGTGGAAAAAGAGCCTGGAAAGAAGCTAGGTGGGAGAACAAAGTTACTGGGAGTTTGATTCTTCACTAGTAATAAGTAGCCTTTCTGAACTCTGCTTCCTCCTCTGTAAGAAGATAATAAGGTCTTATAGAGCTGCTAAACCAATTAGTAATAATGGACCTAAATTTGTGGTGCCCAGCAGGCCCTCAATATAGATAGAAATTATTACTACTATTATTACTACTATTATTCTCTGAAGGCTGGCTAGGTCTATAGAGCATGAAATAACGGATGCATGCCTCGTCTGACAGCATGGGACAAGTATGTTTCTGCATGCCATTTTGGAGTCTGTATTGGAACCCGAGAGCAGTGCCACTCTTTCATAACTATGCATCAGTCATTCACAAAATGATTTCGAAAGGTATAAATGAAGTATTCTGGGGTGAGAGCCAAAATTGCTACTGACAAGTGGTCTTTGGTGGAAGCCTCCCATCATGTGGCTAAATGAACCCAAGAAGCTCTAATTGCTTGGAGTCAATAAAGAGTTTGTTGGCTTCAAATAATTGGTGTTTGTTTGGCTGGTATGATGATAGTTATCACAGTCTGGCTACATGATGGGATCTGGCCGAAGTTTCTACCTTTTACAAGTTTTAAATCCCAACAGAATTGACAGAAAAAGCTATAACCACAAATTGGTTTGCAATTTTCCTCCTCCTTCCCAGCAACTCCTGTATGGTTATATTATGAACCTTGCTTCATACAAACTGCTTGTGACTTTTATGGCCCTTTTGTGATCTAAATGGCTATCTCATAAGATATTCCATTCCAGCTTCTTTCTCAATTGCTTTTACTGTGAAATGCCCTTGTGGAGAGTACTGGGGACAATTTCACACTTATGGTATTGATTTGCTAAACCTGATGATAGGTTTATATTTAAGATACAGTATTGTATATGAGCAGAGTGAAAAGTTTATGGAAAACAGAGACAAAGCTTCCATGAGGATATGTTGGATAGCCTTTTTGTTTTTAAAACTACAATAAGAATCCCTTATCATCTTTATAATTTACAAATTTATAATTTCAGAAATTCAGCATATTGAAATACTACTGAAAAATGACAGGTTATTCTGCTGCCCCAACATCATTCTACTCAAATGAAGTACAATTTAATAGTGAATGTGTGAATTCATTATAAATATCATATAACAATGTTATATAATATTCTAACATTTTATAATATTTGAATGTTGCTTAATCTTCCCATTTATTCTGTGTCTGAATGCAGGGACATAGGTAGTCCTTTTGCTACAAACACTTTTCATGATCTTCCATGAGAGAAGTCCCCCTGCAGCTGGGATTTGGAATTCCACATCCAACTTTTCTGGCAACTGAAGTGGTGTTTAGTGCTCAACATGGAAAGCAGGTTTAACTGAGTAGTTCACAGTTCCCTAATCTTGCCAGTTCACATCTAGTTATCTGTACTTTCATTCTGCACGTTGTGCCATGAGAACTGGGCTGTTTGAGCCTTGATCTGTATAGCATGATAATGTGAGCTAGAAAAAGAAAAGGAAAGAGAGGAGAGAACTAGGCAGAAATAACTAATACAGGGAGCAGGCATATCTAATAGAAAAACTGAGAAGATGGGAAAAAATAAAGAGGAAGAATGAGAAGAATGGGCTATTGTAGAAGGCTTATTTGTTTAAATAGGGAAATTATGAAGCTATCCATTTTTACTGCTATTTAATATTTCTACCGAGAAACCTTTTACCTATCATATTCCTTTGTTTTGATGAATTTATTGAATAATTTCATATTATTAGCATCAATAATTATTTTAAATATTCACATTAAAGGTCTCAGTTTCTATTTAGAATCTATATTAGTTCTCTCTATATAATGAAAAACCATCACGCATATATAAATGCTAACATTATTCAAAAAGTAAAACAAATTATCCAAATTCATAAATACTCAAACACAACCCTTAGAGAAAGTGAGGTTTTAGGGTCTCAGAGTTAGAGAATCTTAAACTGTCTGGGAAAGAATGGTTGTACACAGGACACCAGCTGAATGTTTTGTGTGCTTTGCAATTAGATCATCAGGGAAGAATTCTTAAGCTCTGTTTTCCATGTGACATTGACACTTTTATTCTAATAGCGCAGCATATTAATTCCACTCATATGCTTCTATTTAACTAACGAAGATCAATAAATATAGATTGAAGTGGTGTGTAAGGTTCAATCATTGGGAAAATGGAGAGATCACTGCAATTTGACATGGGAGGGACTGGATTACTGTGAACACCAAGCAAGGTGGACTTTAATTAACATCCTCCATAATTATGAATTATAAATTCTACTCTGTGTTTTCCATGTGCTCTGTCTTCATTTAGAAATCATAGTTAGCCCCGATGGCTGCTTCTGTCCCAGATGAACAGTGAAATTGATTTCCTATGGCTCCTCAATAAGAATCACAACTTCCTTTTCTGCTTTGAAGGAGGAAAGCGATCTGCTTCAGAATGGGGGAGCTCCCTCATGAAATTGTGCCGCCAGGTGACTACTGCCGTTGATGGGGGGCTCATTGCAACTACTGCCATTGATGGGGAGATCATTGCAACTACTGCCATTGATGGGGGGCTCATTAACTACTGCCATTGATGGGGGGCTCATTGCAACTACTGCCATTGATGGGGAGCTCATTGCAACTAGTGCCATTGATGGGGAGCTCATTGCAACTAGTGCCATTGATGGGGAGCTCATTGCAACTAGTGGGATGGAAAGTTGAGAATTTCTATTCTGCCATTTTATCTCAGAAGAGGAAAAAGTGCCTAGAACTGTGAGGCTTTGATGTAGCAGTGCTGTTTTTGGCAAAGGCGCCAACACATACCTTGTTATTTTCTTTTATAAAACAGTAAGTTTAGAACTAAAATGTAGACCAGTTCAGCCTTGATTCCTCTTCCCCTCCTCCAAACTTACTTTTCATGTAATGAACAATGCATAGGTAGCGGTAGAGCTGTAAGATCAGATAGAAAATTCCAGGAATACCATACCAAACAAAATACAGCTGGATTTTGTGGCTATCACTCTGAAAAACTCCAGTATACTCAATAGATATTTAAACAGAATTTACCACATACAAGGCTGTTTATAAACATAAAAAGTGATTTAAATTCACTGATAAGACCCACAACAATTATACAAAGCAAACATTATCACTATTTTTAAATAAGAAAACTAAGGGTGAAGAAAAAGTATTATTCAAGGCTAAAAAACTAATTGGATTTCAAACCCAGGCGTGCTACCATGTCTGGAGTGCTGTCCGTTTAACAAACTGTAGATTTCGACAATGGAAATCATCATCACAGGAAACACTCAGATAGCTACACTATTTCAAGTGCACTATGCAGATCAAACATATTTAACATCTATTGTAATCCAATGAGCTGTGTTGTAGCGTAATTCTCATGTCACATTTGAGAAAAGTTGGGGCGGGTGTAGAAAAGAGGTGAAGCAACTTGGTCAAACTAGCACTGAGAAAGTACCAGAGCCATCAGAATCCAACATTGGAGCCTGTACTCCTCAAAAATTTTATGTCTTTTATGCCCGTGTACATGGGTGCTCGCTTCCTTACTTTAGCATCTCTTACAGCATTTAGCAGAATAGAAGCCTCACACATCTCCATTTATTATAACAAGTCATGCAGACTACTTTCTGTTGGGGAATATTATTTTAAGGTGTGTTACTTTTTTGTCACATTTGTTTTAACTCTGTGAAGCTGCGCTACTGTGCCTGTGTTAAATGCCTGTAAAGAGCTGAGCAGCCAATAGCAAGGCAGGAGAGAGAAATAGGCGGGGCTGGCAGGCAGAGAGGATAAATAGGAAAAATCTGTGGCTTGCTGTGTAGCTGGGTGGCTGCCCCCTAGTGTCCTCCTCTCCTTGTTCTCTCTTCCTTCCGCAAAGCCTTTTTCTCACAGATTTTTCTTCTTGAAGGCCATCCAACAGCAATATTGAATTCACTTCTTTTTTAAAACATAATTTGATTGTTTCAATTGTTAGTTTTATATAACCATGACCAAATACCAGAGAAGAACTTCAAGGAGGAAATATTTATTCACTGGTTAGTCAGCTGTTCCATTACTGTTGGTCTTTAGCAATGCTGAAGTAGCATGCTGGAAGAGCATTGCTTGAAGAAAGCTGCTCATTCTACAGCAGACTGCAGGAGAGAGACATGCAGAAAGGAGCCATGAACAACTTATTCTTCAACAGCATGCTCCAAATGAGCTTCTGGTGACCTACTTCCTCCAACCAATGCCCTACATCCTAGTCCTTTAAATAATGCTATCAAGTTGTGAATGCATCAGTGGATTAACACTGATTATGTCAGAGCCCTCATGGCCAAATTAAGTATTGACTAGATCCACCATCTTGGGAAATATGTCTCCAAAGTGTTCAAAGCAACATGTCATCTCCTCATCATTCCCAATGTTATTATCAACATTAATATAAATAAGTCTAAAATATAATTTGGTCTTAAATATCTGCTATTAATTGCCAAAGTCTATGTTTTAGTTCCATTTTGACGATTTTTTTTCACAAAGTTATACCTCCCTATGAAGAGCCCTCCAAGACCCCCTTTCTTTGTACCAAATATGGTGTGTTCCTTCTGTTGGGGTCCAGATACCCACCAGGGCAATGAACATTTGCAATCAAATAAGGTTTTATTTGGGTTTAGAGTGATTTGAGATTCTGTGGTTGGGAATATTTGGTACACTGTGGATTCCAACACAGAGAACACATTGTCGCTAAAGCAAAGATTATCTCCATACTACATGGCAAACAACCATATGTTTTCTTAGTAGTCAAACTATCTTTTCAATCCTCTATGCTTTACTTGAGAGACCCCATTTAGTTATGATTTTTAATATAACTATGATTTATAAATCATAAAAAATCACACTATGATTTTTCACATACTCTTACTTTGTCTATGATATGTTTAGATTTTACTTACTAGTAAGTTAGATATAATTTGCTATGTTTATAGTTTTGAATTTCTGCAAAATTTTCATCCTCTTAGGATTCACATCATAAACCTGACTTTAGAGGCAACAGTGTGCAATGATTTTATTGGCAGAAACCATCTTTTACTAATTTAAAGAATTAAACTCCTTGTGCCAGGATTATGAAATATAAAATTAAACCTTTTTTAGATCTAAATTTACAAATTCTGGTAGAAATAATCTAATGGTATCAAAATGTAATAATTCTATCTCTAAAATTTGATCATAATAGTAAAGATTCAGTTCATCTTAATAAATTTGAGGCATAAGTTTCCCCAAAGGTTTTAGTATGTGAATGATAAATGTGTTTATTGTCTTAGAAATGTCTATGTGCATTATCCGTGGTACCTGCATAACAATGAACACAGCATTAGCCAAAGGACATTAATGCCTGAACAATGCCAGCCAATTGCTTGCTATAGTTTCAAAAATCTGTCAGTAAAATCTGTGCTTCCCATAATAAACATGTTCCTCCACCCATGGATGTTGAACCCCTGCAAGCCAATGAGCTGCTCTGAGTTGGAACCAAGAAAATATACTTTGGCAAGGAGAAAACATTGAAATGAATAATGAATGCCATTTCCTCTTTGCTGGCAGGGAGGGATAGGGATTGGAGGGATTTTTCATTCGTGATTGACTTTGAGTGTAGGGAAGAAGGCTGGAGAAAAGGGATGAGAGGTGGCAAATAGACTTATATGCTTTTGTTTGCTGAGGACATCCTGGTAACTGGGAAGAGAGCAGAGATGTGTGAGGGCTGTTTATAAACAGCCCTGGGATATCTAAATCCTCTTGGCAATATTCTAATGTTTGAAAATGAAAAGAAATTCCCTAGACATAACATCATTTCCATGCTTTGCTTTGCTTAACAGAGAAGATAAGAGAGATCAAGATGAAACAGATACTTTGAATTTCCAAAAACTAAGCCATGCTCCATGAGGACCAAATGGTGCTGAATTTGAATTATTTTTTTAGCCACAAATTAGCACCTCTCAAGATCTTCATGTTTTTGAGCCATTGATTTTTGATAAATCCTGACTGGCAAATGTGAGAACAGATGTAAGTGTGCCAGATGGTTTTTCCAGACATGTTCAGGTCTAACTGCCAAACTTTGGGCTAAAACTGAGAAAAATAAAGCAATATTTTATTCTCTTTCTCCTGGCTATGGGGAGGGTACTAATCTGTGCCCACTAGTTCATATACTGTATGAATATATACTGATGGCATATACAATGCCATCAATTTGTAAAAGAATCACGGATTCATCTTCTGGGCCAAAAGAAATACATCAATAAAGAGGAAATAGAAAATATCTTCCAAAAATTAAAATATGCTGGAAAACAGGGAAAATACCCATTATCAGTTATGCAAGATTTTATGAGAAATTGCCTGAATCCTTTGAGCCAACAGTGTTTACAGTTACTGCAATGAAAATTCTAATTTTGTGCTCTAATGAACACAAAACAACCCATATTCAACCTTGGCAAAATTTATAATGACTATGTAATTGAAGTGACTTTGCCATACTAAAATATTTTGTAAAATTATAGGAAGCTGACAAGACATAAGAACCAGGAGTTTGAAGCCTTAGATTTGTGGTATGATAGCCCCCACACCTCTTATCATGCAAGTAGGAGGAACAATCAGCAAAATAGAAAGCACCATTTACACTTAACACTATCTTAAGATGATGTGATGAAATACATCAGATGCTTTTGACAATGAAGAATACAATATAGCTATTTTAAGCATCAAAATATATCAGGTTACCATTACTTGTTTTAATATTTTTCAATATACTTAAAATGCTATCGAATTTTTCCTACTTATACAGCTGAAATATAGTGAAGTAAAGCCTTCTGCCCTGTGATATTCTTTTGTTAGAACTGGCTAGTATTTATCACTCATGCCAAAACATGAAAATAACTTGCCAAGTGAAATAAGGCATGCATTACATGTTATATGATTCCAGTCCTGTGACATACCCAGAAAAGCCAATTCCATGTAGACAGCAAGTATATTAATAGTCAGAGCATGCTAGAGAAGACTGACTTTTCCCTCTGGGATTGATGGGTGTTCCAAAACCAATTATGATTATTGCCATAATCCATGAATATACTATATGTTGTTGAATTGTATATTTCAAATCTGTGAATTGTATGACATGTGAATTTTTTTCTGAGTTAAGTTGTTTTAAAACTCTATGTTTGTAGTGAATACAATTTTGAGATCGGGATAGACACTACAGTGTGTCTACAGGGATAGACATCACAGAGTCTCCAATACTAATGTATTCACCTAAGTAAACCAAAATGCTTCATATTAATAGCTCACTTTACTTTCTTATAATGAGCCTATGTTTTAATGGCACACAGAAACACACACACAATGCATACACACACACGCACATGTGCACACACACACACATGCACACACACACACACACACACTGCATTTGTTTATCTTCTAAAAAATGTTTGTTAACTACTAACATACTTCCAAGCATTATTTGTACATGATACAGGCTGAAAGGCTGAATTAACTAATGAAATACACTGAATTAAAAGATAGCCATGATTAACATTGTCTGAATCCTTTATCTTCCTTAACAAAATTTTAAAATAACACGGATGCAGTTTCCCTTCCATGAGCTCTTCCCACTGCCTTCCTCGTCTTCATGCCCTAGATCCACACCTCCTCTCTTTCTCTTCAGAAAACAGGAGGCCTCCCAGGGACATCAGCCAAACATGATGTAACAAGATGAAATAAGGCACATACCCTCATATCAAGGCTGAACAAAGTAACCCAGTAGTAGGAAAAGGATACCAAGAGTATATGAAAGAGTCAGAGACATCCCCACTCCCACTGTTAGGAATCCCACAGGAGTCCCAAGCTATACAACCCTATCATATATGCAGAGGACCTAGGTCAGGCACATGCAGGCTTCCTGATTGTCACTTCCGTCTCGGTGGGTCCATATGAGCCCTGCTTAGTTGATTCTGTGGGCCATGTTCTGTAGTGATATTTCATTTGTATTTTAATAAGTAAAGCTTGCCTGAAGATCAGAGAGTAAAACAACCCTACTGGTCAGCTTTACAGACCAGGCAGTGGTGACACACACCTTTAATCCCAGTAGGCACACTAGTTTGCCACAGAAACCAGGCGGTAGTGGTGCACGCCTTTAATTCCAGCCCTACAGAGGAATATAAAATGGGAGAAGACAGCTCTCAGACAGACTCATTCTGAGGATTCCTCCAGGCAGGATCACCATTTTCGGAGTGAGGTAATGCTGAGCCAGGGGCACACTGCTTTGCTTTTCTGATCTTCAGGTTGAACCCCAATATCTGTCTCTGGATTTTTATTAATCATGTTACAATGTTCTCCTGGTATCCTTGACTGGTCAGGCTCCTATAACCCTTCCTCCTCCTCATCTGTGGGCTTCCCTAAACTCCACCTAGTGTTTGGTTGTGGGTCTTCACATTTGCTCCCATCAGTTGCAAAATGAAACCTCTTTCTGGTGATGATTATGCTAGACTCCAGTCTACAAGTATAGCAGAATAATTAGGAGTCATTTCATTTTTTTCTTTTTCTCTTTTCTTTTCTTTTTTTTTACCAGTCATATTTGGCTCCACCCTATGTCTCTGGTTTCTGGCCATCCAAGCAGTTTCAGGCATGGGCCACCTCTTGTGGCATGAACCTCAAGTTAAATCAAACATTGGTTGGCCACTCCCACAATTTCTCCACCACCATTACCCCAGCAGATCTTCAGGCAGGCCAGATTGTAGGACAAAAGCTTTGTGACTGGTTGGTGTCCCAGTTCCTCCACTGGAAGTCTTGCATAGAAGATGGCCAGTTCAGACTCCATATCTCCCATTACTAGGAGTTTTCACTAGGGTTACTCTCATAGATTCTAGGATGTTTCCATTGCATTAGGTTTCTACCTCACTTCCAAAATGTCCCTCCTCCATGCCAGTCATCTCTCTTACTACTTTCTTCCTCTGTCCCCCACCACACACACAACGCCTCCTGTTCCCATCCCCATGCCCCACCTGACCCCAGTCCACCTATGATATCTATTCTATTCCCCCCCCTTCCTAGGGAGGCATGTGTCCCCTCTTGGACTCCTTGTTACTTAGCTTCTTAGAGCTGCAAGCATCAATAAACATGCATTTCTGTAATGTATACTAGTGAAAAGCACTAGAGAACTTCTGCTCTCAACAGTATGTTGAAAAATCCTCCAGATTCAATCATTTTTCATGTGGGTGAATTATCAAAGAGATGATTTAATACCTACATACCAAATCAAGGAACACAACTGGATACTTTTAAGAATTAGGCTTAACATGATTGTGTCTAAGTCCTTAGAACTTTTGAGCACCTGATATTTTGTACAAATAGCAAAATGAGAATTCATCATCACATTGATAATTTTGTATAGGCTACTTGATAATCAAAAGGATTAGAATGCATCAAATTGCTTCATCTGAGGGGTATTTGATATCTTTTAATTCCTTGAAAAGCATTCTCTCTACATGTGGTATCTCCGTTAATTAAACTATGTTGATTATCCGGACAATTTCTTTCTGTGGACCTGTATAACATCAAAGACAAAAGCACATACTTTCAAACGTAGCAATTTTGTCTTTATTACTCTTTGACCATATTATTCTTTTTTAAAAGAACTATATGTATGTGCAATTTTTCTAGAAGAAAATATACTTCAAGGATTGGATTTCTGAGTGTCTCACATCATGCTTTCACTTGAAAGACAAATTCAATCTGACATGAAGTTTCATTATGAAGAAACAGTTACATGTAGTGACACTGGTTATTGAAAATTGAAATGAAGTGAGAGAGGAAGCTAACACCAATATGTATGAGAGTTTTCTTTTTTCAAATGACACAAATAACTCAATATATCTAATCATCTCTGCTATAGCCACTGGGGACTGAGCTGTAGTGATATTGCATGAGGTAGCTTCTTGATTGCTTGCAACCCAATTATTAAGCCATATGTCACTTATAACAGTAGTTAAAAAC
Source organism: Ondatra zibethicus (assembly GCA_004026605.1). Classification (NCBI taxonomy): domain Eukaryota; kingdom Metazoa; phylum Chordata; class Mammalia; order Rodentia; family Cricetidae; genus Ondatra; species Ondatra zibethicus. The sequence goes on from PVIU01005050.1 coordinate 98,828, forward strand.
CTTTGTGCAACTGCTGGATGTTGGGGATTGTTTTTAGTCTCTTTCTCTCTCTGTTGCTTAAAGTCAATAATGTTAGTAATCTAGACATGAAGTTCATAATGTAAGAGTACAAGCCAGTCACTATAGACTGGCAGTTTGGCATTTACATCAACAGCTGAACTACTACAAACCTAGCAATAGGCATCAGTCACATCATCTCTGAACACATTTTCTTAGGCTCTGAATGTCATAAGCAGAGAGTAGTTTTCTTTTTAAAACAGGAATTCAATAGGGTATTTTTTATCCTCTTATTGCACCCTTTGTATGAGAAGCTCAAGGACTAGATTCAATTTATGTTTCTATGAGTTCTGCAGTGTTTTTCTCTCTTATACACAAAACTATGACTTCTGGTTCCCTTGGCAGATGATTCTTCCAAGTTCGTAAAACGAATCATCTTTTGACTACCCATTCTTCAGCTACTAGAGCTAATGTCACCCAAAGATTATCACCCCCCCCGATATGAAGCTTCTTTATCACTTCTCTCCTTCCCTTCTTGCCTCCCCTTGAAGAGGCTCAATATATTCCCTTTAAATAGTCTATGTTTACACCTGGATTTTTACAGGTGGAGTACACTTCTAAATTTTGGTCTCTTGATGAGATGTGATACACAGTGTCACTCTGGATTCCTTTTATAATAAAAGCTCCAATATAAGCTGGGATTTGTGGCACTGGCATTAGGAGACTGAGTCTGGAAAGTCACAATGTTTATATGGTTTAGGCTGTATACAAAGACTGCTCTAAAGAAGAAAACCAACATAAAACAAATCCCAGTTGACAGACAATGATTGATGGGTGAGCCCTGCCTATGTTAGAGTGAGGTCTTCATCATAGATATGACCATCCATCCTATCCTTTCTTTACCTCTTACCAAAATTTCCTCCTGTCATTTGAGATCATTTAGAGTAGTAGGCCATTATGCAAAAATGTAGTTTTATGCTAAGCATTTGGAGTAAATGATACAGTGAGCCCTATCATTATAATAAAATATTTAATGCTCATGATTAGAGTTACACTTTGAGTTGTTTGTAGGACTTATTGTTTAGTAGGTCAACAATCAAAGTAAATTTCCCTGATGTGACCAGTTTTTAACACCTTGCTTGAAGGAATACTATTGAATGAGCTGCTGGAATGAACAGAAAGATTGGAAACCCAAACACTTCTAGCTTGGATAGTATGTTACTAACACCAGAAATGATTTCATCCCCATACAAAGTTTTCTCTGGAGTTATGTTCCTCACCCAGAGGTGATTGTTCAATAAAATCAACTTTCATTATTTCCAGCATAAGGGCAATCCTTGAGGGAAGAAATCAGGTAATCCAACTCAAAAATCCTCCATGAAGCAAACTTTACTTTGTCGGGGGTTTATTTTCTAAAATATAGTCTTGCTTTTTAGTATCCTTTGTATACCTTAGTGTTAAGTGAAGACATTTTACCCCATCGTTGATATATGACCAAAACTTTTGATTGCTTACATAGTTATGGGAAATGAAAGAAATCTTCTTTAGTTGTATAATTCTACAGTGTTATTTCTTAAACCCATGTAACTAAATACATTTATGACCTGGTGTGTCAAGTCAGGATTAATAGCAACTCCAATTGCACTAGTTACTTGGTGTCATATACCTTCTGTGACTATTAGCCAAAGAAAAACATTACCAAATGTCTCTTCCCACTGTGATAGTAAGCTAAGACAGGAAGAAAATAGGGAAGCACAAATATCTCTCGTGCTTCTCGACTCTCAGAAAGAAGGCATGAGTGTTTCTGGGTTGGACTTGGCTGTTTTATGTTTTATGCCCTGTTCATTTCTGAACATAAAGATGGCCTTTCAAAAATAGTATATATCATGTATCCTCTATATCTTCATGATTTTCCTTTTGTTTTCTTACCCTGTGTGATAAAAATTTGCCTTGGCTTTCTTGGAAATGCCTAATGATATCAAACAAAACTAAAATTACCCACGTGGAACCTCCATCCTCCACAGTGAGAAAGTGGGGACAGAGCAAAAGGATCACTTAAAAATGCTTACAGAAGTAATGCAAAGTACTTACTTGTATGGCACTTGAAGTTTTGTGGAAGGACAGTATAACAGTTTAAATGAAGGATGTCTCCCATAGACATCCAGACTTGAATTCTAAGTCCCTAGTAGGTGGTGCTGGGACTTTTGGGGAGCTTTTGAAACTTTTAGGACAGGAGCCCTGTTGGAGGAAGCATGTCACTGCTGACAGTCTTTAAGAATTCATGCCTTGCTCCACTGTCGTTTGCTGCCTCTGCTTCTTACTCCTGTTAGCATGTAATTCCTATGGACACATCTTCCTCTAGAACCTTAACACAAGAAATTCTGAAGTTTCTTTAGGTTGCAATATTTTCAAAATAACTAGTTATCTAGCACCATTTATGTTGGAGGGACTATTTTAACAATGCTCTTGTTCAAGCTCAATGCCCTCAGAAAATTCCCTTTTCAGGTATTCTTTCTGACAGCAGGAGAGCATCACTCTTATTTTGAACTAATAACCACATTATTACTCTGATAGCATGTTTCAACGTCCATTGTTCTGATTCACCATCTTGGACAGTTTTCAAATGTTGAAGCCACATTCTAAATCTATCACCTATCGTCAAAGACCAGGAGAAAATGATCAGACACGGTTTAATTGTATTTTCCACAGGGCTCCATCAGCAGGATGTGTCCCAGAACAATATCACTGCAGGGAGAGCACAGTTACTCTCTGCTCTGTCGCTGCAGAGCAGCTCTCATTTGGGGGTTAATTGAAAACAGATACCATGCTATATTTAAAACACTATATGAGCAGATCGTTCTACAGTGCTTAGAAGCGATAGTTCTGTTCCTTTTTTAAATGTCTACAAACTTGTTTTAATCACATTAAATCCCTTCTTGAAAATAGGTAGGTTTTAAACTATATATGATTATATTGTGTGTGAAGTACATATACATATACCTAAAGCAAGTGCATTACAAGTCTGATTTGCTTATTAACTGCCCTTGCATCATTGTTTAAGTACCACATGTTAATCAACTGCATGACTGTAACTCTACAACACTGTGTAAGTAAGTTCGATTGTAACCTAATTCAAGTTGGAAATAACAAACATCCCAAAGTAGTAGAGAAGAGATGCATAGCGCATGTTTCTACATAGAGATGCACTATCCACAGGTTACCAGGAACTCATGATGTAGTGCATGATAATGCAAAAACAGAAATGGTATGAATGAATTCCATGACTGCCACAAATGTCATAGTACTTTCATGTAAAGTATTGTCACATGCATTATGAACCTGCTCAAAGATAAGCAAAGAAACCCACTAAAATTTTCTGAAATATTCTTCAAAGTGCATAAAATATACTTAGAAGAACATGGTACAGAGATAGAGCAAAAATACTTAAAATTTTGGTAAGGGTGAGAACTGTGAGAAAGGTTTCAAAGGGCTGGGGAGAAGACTTATTTTCTGCAGAAATGTGAGGACTGGAGTTTGAATCCCCTTCACCAGTATGGCAGCCAGGTAGACATGGCAGCTTGCTTATAATTCCAGGGCTTAGGAGGTAGGGACAGAGGGTTCCATGCCAAGCTGGTTTGTTAGAAAAGTCAAATCAGCAAGCTTTGAATTCAAGTGAGAAACGCTGGCACAAATTTAAAGAGTGATTTCAGAAGATACATAATGTCAACTTCTGACCTCCACATGCCCCTGCACACATTTACACATATATCTACACACATACTCTTGCTCATACATATGTGAACTTACATCACATAAGCATGCATAACACATACAAACACAACACACACAGACACATACACACACAAAAAGAACCCTGAAATTTTCTTTATTCATGGTTGTCTCTTCCTTTCTCATCCTCAGCAAAATTCTCTTATATTTGTCACCATCCATATAAACATATATTATATGTAAACGTTGAATTGTAATGACATGCAGTATGCCACAGTTATAAATTCTTCAAACTAAATGCTTTCCTGTGAAAGAATTATTTACTTTTTTACTCCAAATGTTGGGTTTCTAAATAACTGTTATTAGTTTAGGTCAGAATTTTAAGAAAGCAAAAACTATTTGTTTCCTATATTAGTTTCTAGCTAAAATGAGACATGTCTTTAGTTCTTAGTCCTCCAAAGAGTAAGCAACTGCATAAGAAGTTACTGCCGGGGGCCGGAGAGATGGCTCAGTGGTTAAGAGCACTGGCTGCTCTTCCAGAGGTCTTGAGTTCAGTTCCCAGCAACAACATGGTAGTTCCCAATCATCTGTAATGAGATCTGGTGTCCTCCTCTGGCGTGCGGGCATACATGCAGGCAGAATGTTGTATATATAATAAATAAATAAATCTTAAAAATAAAGAAGTTACTACTGCAGTCTTTTGACTTTATGCACACTTTGTGGTCGTTGGATTACTGATTTACTGTTTGTAGTCTTATGCATAGCTATCATAGAGACATGCATCATTTCTGTAGGAATAAAATAGCTCTACTATGCTTATGAGTTTTTTCTGATGAAAATATACTCCAAAAAAACTATGTCTATGAAAAAATGTTTTCAAAACCTGAAATATTAGTGTTAATGTCATGACTGTTATACCATATTTGAGCAATATGGAAGGAAATGTATGGAAATCAAGAGATTAAATGTTAGAAAACATTCAAGAATACATGAAGCTGCAAGGGATCAGCTGGATGCTTGGGTAACTCCTACATAAGCTGACATTTACCCAAAAGTCTGCAGAGGATTAGTCAGATAAAATCAGACTTGATGTCTATTTCTTTGGAAGCCATTTAAAAGGGGTACGTTATAACTCCGCCTTAACTCTAACCTATAACTTTTTACAATAAATTAATCTTCTTTGGATCTTATTTCTCTACATTTCACTGTTCTTCACTTAAACATCAAAAGTAGGGTGCACATTTTGGGGTTCCAGTACCTTGGCACTTGCAACTACTCTTATTTTTTCTTTCCTCTAACTCACAAATGGTGTTTTCTTCTTCAGCTGTAGAAAATGGCCTCTCTCATAAGCAGCCTCTGAGTACCAGACATTGCTTGCAGCACAGCACCTGCTTTCTTCCTTTAGTGCCTTTTGAAAGCCTTATTAGGCTCTCTTGAATGGCTTGTACTCCCACAGTTTATCAGGGGATTCCTGCTGTGACAGGGAGAGCTGCTTCCAAGCACTTTCTCAGTCCTTCATCTGTATCCCCACAGGATGCTGCATGAACTTCAATCACAAACCCAACGTGTTTACATTTCAATGGAATGATTTGTGAATTTTCCTACCAGACGGTGAGGATTGCCTGGGCCATGATCTTGTCTGACTTATCCCTCTAGAAATTGAGTTAGGCATATGATAGCTACATAATTAACATTTGTTAAGAGAACAAAGGTATGTGGCTTGCCTGAGTTTTTAACAGATCAGCTATATGACTCTGGATTTTTGACATTTTTCTCAAAGGTTACTGAACGGAATCTGGAGAGACAGCTCTGCAGTTACAAGTGTTTGCCTCACAACCGTGAGAAGTGGAGTTCAGATCCCAGCACTCATGTAACAAGCCAGACATCTCATATATGTCCGTAACAACAGCTACATGGCAACCAATGCCCTCTTCCTTTGTCTGCTTTCATAGGCACACACACATGAACATATGATCATGCAGGAACACACAAGTAAATAAAATGCATTTTAAAAGAGAAGATGGCAAAATGGCAATGTTAAAGTATAATTCTCAGTGTAACTGATGCACACCCAAACTAAAACTGACTTATGTGAATAACAGTACACGGAACTGTTGATTCCTGTCTGTGCAGAAAACACTAACAAGTATGGCAATAAACTAGTATATAAATCAGGATTTATAACAACCAAGGAAAAACCTAAATAAACCTTTTAGCTGCACTTGCCTTTTGTCGACTTTATTAGTGTCCTGCTAGTATTACTGTAGACAACACCTCTGCTGTATGGGCCTGGTGATAACAATTGCCTAGGTTACTTTACAAAGACTTCAAGGCCACTCTTGTTGAAAGCACCAACTCTTAATTTTGTGCTTCAGATGCCCGTTAGTGACTAACACAGGCTGAAACAGCTTAACATCTAAGTTATCATATCATATCATGTCTCCTTTGATACCTTAACCTTTTTTTTGTATCAGATACTGTCTGCCCAACTCTACACATAAACATATTTATATTAATTTCTTCAAAATTTCTCTAATCTCTTCCCTTTCCTTTCAAGGTTAAACATGTCAAGATAATAGTAACTAAGATATTTTTAAGATTTGCAATGATAAAATGATAAGCAGATTGACAACCATCAAGTTTTACCAGATTATCAGGGGTTTTCAGCAATCATTTCTCTGGCTCTCAGTTATCTCCTCTGAGATTTTACAATTTAACTCAAATTATTGGAGGGAGGAGTTCCTGGAAACTTGATCAACTTTTCCTAGCTGTGAGGACAAGTTCTGAAATCCTATGCATCCAATTGTAGCTATTCATACAGCATAAAGACCATTTATTTTATATAGCTGTTTAGAGAAATAATTTTTGCTGTCTTCTCATTAGTTGACTTTGAACAGAGCCGATTGGAGATTGACAAGAGATTTATGAAGATCAATGCTGTGGAGGTTTCACTGTTAAGATATGAGTGGACAGGGCACACAGCCTGCCTCCCTGGTGTGGCACATTGGAGATTGCCTATGCTATCCAGAGGGAATGATACCTACGTGTTCCTTATTCTCAATGGAGGATGTGCCAGGGGGATGTTTGCAATTCAGGAAATTGTTTAGAATGTGAAAGTAAAAGAAATACAGGGGATATTTTATGGTTTCATGATTAGGGTATTCTGTACTTTCCACAGGACCTTTGAAGATAGTATGCTTACTTCAGGAATTCTCACTAGAGACTAGATAAGATTTATTAGAGCACTGGATTTTTCAAACTACCTATAGAGACAAGGCTTTTGAAATACAGACTTAATTTTCCCATTCAGTATCCCATGATATATTATCCAAAGTAAGTATGTTCTTTGGCCAAATACATTTTGGAAACTCTTTGTAAGACAAATCTCAAGAGAACTGTCTACAGGACTTCTCTGATCATACATTGTGTGAATATGCACAGTAATGCCCACCTATATGCTAAGCCTCCATAGTGCTGTAATCTTTTTGTTCTAAAGAAGACAAACCCACAAGATTAATGTTTGTCAGGACCCAGTTGATAACCCATTGCCTTATCACTATGAATGAGACTGATGAATTCACTCCTGTGTTTCATCTGTGATATGCATATATGCAAGAGCATTCAAGGTGAATCTCTGAAAACTTACATAAAAGATCATTTCAGAGTATCAGCCTAACATACTTAGAGCCACACTTATCTCCAACAGAATAGACCTCTTTAAACATATAATTATATGGGTTCTTGTTCTTCAATTCTCAAATATAGAATGTAGAAATGATGAATGGGAAATATGCTCATGTGTGTGCACACAAACCATATAGACCTCTTTAAAAGTATGCGTTCTTGTTTTCCAATTCTCAAATGTAAAATTTAGAAATGATGGATGAGAATGTGAGTCTGTGTGTGTGTGTGTCTGTTTAAAAACAGTTGCTATACATTCACACACACACACATATATATATGTACATATATAATGGTTGTAGCATGCACATGGTACTTCAAACTGGATTAAAAATGATCTGGAATGAGCATACTTATGAAACAAGTTTTTAAGCTTTTGTTTTTATTAAAATATGAAGTACCATATAAATAATCTTGCTGAGATTTGAAGCAAGGAAGGACAAGTTCCGTTTTATATGTTAAGCTAATGTCAGCCCCAGGACTTGAACCCGAAGTTCAGTCTCTAAATGACTAAAGTACTAATTGATGGTTCATGTTCATCACAAGATAAGAGCTCTTCAGTGCTGTTTGTCTCTACCATGCTAATTCCTCTCACTTCAGTTTTCAACTCTGCCCTTTACTGCCGACATTCCACCAGGCAGCGGGAACTCTGCCCCTGCCACACCTCAGGCCAGTCTTAAACCCGTAGTATTTATGCTCTTGATGCAAATGTTTCTACTTCAGCCTTTCCACCCCTGACTCCAACAGTACTAGATCTCCTGGGAGCTTTTTCCTTGATTTATCACTTCCTGCATATCAGAGACGTCCATCACACACACACTCTTCTATTTAGTTCTTTACAATAGGGTTTTTATCACTGCTACTGGAGGCTCTGCTCCTCAAGGATAAGCATGGTGTCAGATTTTCTTTTAGATCTCAGCATCTGCCACATTTTTTTGGAACCCTGTAGGTCTTAAAGAAAAATATCCATTGTAGAAACTAATGAGTAATATGCAAACAATGATCAAGAAAATCTTTCTGGCCATTCGCCATTTTCAATAATGAAGCCACCATATCTACAAGACCTATCAGTTCCCAAATAAAGCTGTAATTTCATCATCCCAGTTGATTCTGACTATGATTTGTGAAAGACAGCTACCATGTTCTGCAATGTTGCTAAAGTGTAAATGCAGGAGAGAATTTTATGTTTTCCTCTCTCTTTTTATCCCTCAACAGATGTCAACCTCAGTTAGAGTCAAGTCAACTTATTAGCCAAAAGCAATTCACATTTCCAGAAGTATACTATCACATATGTCTTAATAACAGAAATGTAGATTTTCTTTTTTAAAAAATGTATGTGATAAGTCACATATGGTAGGAGAAATCTGTACATCTCTCAGTTGTTGTTGTTACAATGACAATCTTGGGGATGATTGCTATAGCACTTTAATATACAAGTGAAAGGCTCTTCCCTAGCACATTACAGAGCTCTGATTTTACTGCACCTACCAAGTTTGGTTGCCACTGTACTTCCTTTATACAGAGAAATCCACCCAGCCATCTCTTGCCATGATTGTTGATCTTAGGAACGGTCAATGAAGTCTTACCCTAGAACTAATATTTAATGGTCAAGTTAAGGTCATTAATATATATGGGGTTATTATGTGTTTACATTCCTTAGACATGTATATATTTATTCCCTTTTATATAGAATATCTACTAATGTTTACCATAGTGATGAAAGGCACTTACACCCAGAAAAGTGTTGAAACTAAATTGAATGAGTGGTTGAGAAATGTATAGAGGTGAGCTTTTAAAGAGGAAATTGAGCAAAATTAGTGGACCTAGTCAATAACTTATTACCACCCTAACAATTGTTCATGTAGCCTTAACTAGATCTAAAGATAACATAATTTCAGAAAACCCTTATGATCTTTGAAGTGTGAAAGACTGGCAGTATTTCTATGTGAATATTCATTGCTTATTAGGTATTATTGGCCTATCATGGATCACCTACTCATTGGATGGTCAAAGACAGTGAGTGAAGAGTGAGTGGCTTTGTTTGTAATAAGAACTAGTTGATATATCAGTCCTGGGAAATCCTGAGCACCCAGTAATGGCTCAGTAAATGTCCACTCCATGTTTTAACATCTGCCAAAGTAAAAGATTCGATAGATTAACTTGTAGTGTCATGAAAAGTTGTTCTGTGTTTTTCTACCTGGCCAATTCAGTCAGGAGATACTGAACTTTTACTATATAGAGTTAAGTTCCATGGGATGTAAGTGTGGCTCTATGTAGTATAGCCCTTTGTTGTAACTATTGAACTCTCCCATTACATCATCAAGTACTACAAATAACATGCAAAGGAAGGAATGCATCTACATTTCAATTACAATTTCATGTGTAGATACTGACATTGGAAATTCATGTTAATTTTCACATGTCATGAAATATCCTTATCACATTTTGCATTTTTCTAAACGTTTATCAAATTATACACAAAAGTACTATATAAAAATCTCATCAAATGGTCACCTTCGCCACTCTGTGTTTATACTTCAGTTATAACTGATGCCGCTAGACCTCAACTTTCCATTATGCATACATATAAAATTTCTAATTCATGTTCCAAAATTACAACCAAAAACTCATTCCAGATAGAGATCCAAAAGCAAGTACTAAGAGGAAAAGCAACCAGAAGGAAGGAGAGCAATATGGGAACGTTTCTACACATGCCATAAATAAGAGTAACAGAGAGTGGATGAGGACACAGTTACAACATACCATTTCCTTTGACCTAATGGTGGCAACCTATTAGACCAGAACTAACAACTTTGTTAAAGCCTCTAGGTAAGCCTCCCAGAAAGACCATTTTCTTAATTATATCTGATCCACTCCTTCATTCAGAATGTGTCAGGGATCCAGTGCACTATGTGTAACCAAAATTCATTGACAGGCATCAGAAACGGCAAGAGGGCCACCGTATATCAAACTTTAAAGAACTTTTGTTGTTCTCGAGCCTGACAGAGCTGACAAGGCTGTAGAGTTCTGCCCTGGAACTATGCTTAGGAAGAAGACCTTCTTCCTGAAGTACCCAGATAGCTATGGCTGTCAGCTATCTTTGATAGCATGATTCCAAGTACAACAAAGGTACCCTAAACCAACACTGAATTATTTAATTAGAAGATATTTCCAAACACTTATCTTTAATACTGATTATATTTTTTTAAATGTAGTTAAGAGTAGGAAGATTCACAATACTTTCATCCTTTCACGTTTTCTATCTCCTTTTAAACAGTTTAAAGAGTCGAATATTAGGTAGAATCTGTATTGTGAATTAATGAGAGTTCACAAAAATGTATAATTTCAAGAAGTGTCAAATTGGGCTGGAGAGATGGCTCAGAGGTTAAAAGCATGAGCTATTCTTCCAGAGGTCCTGAGTCAATTCCCAGCAACCACATGGTGGCTTACAACCATCTATAATGAGACCTGGAGCCCTCTCTGGCATGCAGGGGTATATACATGCAAGCTGAACTTCATATATCTAATAAATAAAATAAATCTCAGAAAAAAGGGGAGAGAAATACAACTTAAAAAAGGAAGGGCCAAATCTTTGCATTGACAAGATAGAAAACTGGCCTCACTTTCAGGTTATTAGATTAAAATGTAATGCAGTCAGCCCCACACAGAGACAACGTGCTGTCCTGTGCATGTAATGATGAAGCTTGGACTATTTTCCTATAGGAATAGGTTGAACTTGGGGAGCAAGTTGCCACATTAAGGGCAAGATTTATACTCTCCTATTCTTTGCCCTACCCCTTATGACCTGAAGTACACATGTGTATGTAACCAAACTGGACAGAGCAGTGTAGTCTGACTGTGGGAAAGAACATCACTAATGGACCATCCAGGGATTAAGCCCTGGCCCTGCCCTCATTAGCATCATCCTCTAATCCTCAGGACTGTCCAGACACAGGCTCACAATGGAAGAGCTGTCAGAGTAAACAGATGGAAAAGAAGACAGGGTTCAGAAATGAGTCTAACCTCAACCAGACAAGAGTAAAACTCAGCAACTAAACTGGTTTACAGAGGATGAGTACAACACATCCCAACTGTAGAGGGCCCTGCAAGAGCCATGGACCAAGAAGATTCTGTTGACTAAAAACATTAAAACATGTAAGCATAGTATACAGTGCCTTAAGAAAATATATCAGAGTTTAGATTTAATGATATGCCAAACAGCACCTGTATGTTCTGGAAAAGCTAGTTGCCTCACACTACAGAAACAACTTTCTTATTCTTGCTGTAGCTGATCCCTTCTCCAAGAACTATAAAAAAAAAAATCAATGCACTTCCCATTTCTGTATTTCGTACTAACTGTAGTGTAAGTTTTCTGGCATAAATTAATACATACTTTCTAGACATGTGATATTCCAAGACCTATAATAACCGAGTAAACAGAGCAAGTCCTTCCTTGGCCATGCCGCTGATAAAAATGGTATGCATCATAACATTACAATCAGGTGTCACAAACCCAAATGACAAGACAGCCATTCCTTTTCATTTAAAAATCTCCCTTCTAGAAAAGACAGGATATCTAATGTGTACTATATTTAAAATGACACTGTGTGGCTTGTTTACAATTTTTGTGTCTTACAAAATGGCTTAGTAACTGTTCTTTGTTAGCACCCCTCATTTAGTTAAATGTATTTTTATGAGCTTTTCATTAACAGAGTACTGAAGCCTTGATGGCAAGGTGCAAACCTCCCCACGTGGCTGAAAATCACTTGACACATGTTCAGGCATTTATGTCTCTGTCGTAGGTTCAGGGTTTGCAATTAAAAATGTAATCTCTTCAGCATGAGAAAAAAACTCAAAGGCTTGAAGTAGTATGCATTGAATATGATTATAATAGTATTTGGCAGCTATTCGTGATGGCACATATTAATTTATGTAAACTGTGTAAACTTGGGGCATTTCCTCATCAGGGACACATGGAAAACTAGAAGCTGGTCATTGTTCATTGGAGGGTATTTTTCCCCAGTGTTCTATTTTGTCTTTAAATTGTCATGAATAGAGATAAATGCAAACTACACGTCTTTTATGACCTCAATTTCCCCCATGTACAGAGTTCATTAAAATTAACAACTTAAACTACTAAAAATAACTTACTTCACAGGATTATTCTTAGGTTTTGCCTTTTCAACAGCCTGTAAATAGAGAGAAAATGAAATTAGACAATATTAACAGGCATAATCTTTGCAACTAGTAACCAAAACATCAAGCAGTAGAAAGTTAGCAAATGCTTTGTAGAAACCTTCGGGAATAACTGAAACGAGCTCCCCTGAATAAGTGGTGACATAGAAACCAATTTACTTCCTCAGAGGTGTTTACTTGTCCAAGCACAGACAGGCATTTTAGAGCACCTGGCAAAGTTCAGCAGGAGCCATGAAAGTGGCTCTTGGGTGCACAAGCAGATCATCCCTTCCCTACCTTTGAATCTAACTTTACATAATGTGGGCCTGATTGGATTGAAATGATAGCATTGAGAGGAGGCTGCAAAACATGGCGGCTCTATGGCAGGGGGTCATTAATATTAACTTTCTTCCCAACACCTAACCACACCTACACCATGAGGGAAAGGTCAAAAAGTTACCCCAAATTCCTTTGAGTAACAGACATTACAAAAGCGCAAGGAATGCCCATATCCTGAGATTAATTTCCTCCCCTGGAACCTTTAGGAAAATAAACACCAAATCTCAAAGTGAGGACATTTCTGGGCCACGTGGCCTGAGTCACCTTAGACATGGAGACTGGTTCCAGTTTATTGCTGAACCCATTGATCTGTGTACAGTCCATTTATCATTCATGAAGAGAGCTAGTGATCTTCACAGTGTATTAGAAGAAACAACTCTGATCATCTGTCAACAGCCCTCTTATTTCTGTTTCCCTCTCCACGGGGATTTCATCTCCTTCGATTGTTCTGGAATTAAAATGTTGCTAAGCAACACAGCTGGGGGCGCTGATGGCAGAATGGCTACAGTCTATCAAACTGTTTAAGCACCTGGAGGGCTTGAATGATGATTTTTCCCCATATATCTGTAGCATAATTATGTAATCAGAAACAAACTTGCACTCTGCTAGATTTTCTCCGGCTATCAGAATATCATTTAATATGGAGAGCAATGAAGCAGCAGTCTGACCACCTTCTGGCTTGTTCAGACACTTTTAAACAATATCCATTAGGGGACCTTGTTTGTGAATCTTGAAGTGGGCAGAGTCTAAGGGGAGGAGAACAGTGCTGTAAATTAGAATACCGAGGCAATCATTTCCAACAGTGCCACTCTCACATCGTACTTGACATTGTAGCTAATCATCAGTGAGATTCAATATGTTGAACTCAGCTATGCCAAATCCATGCATTCAATAGCCATATACAGTTCCCAACTTTCAAACATTACTGTTAGAAATCTAAGCTTGTCTTACTTATTAAGTCTCGGGATCTGTCATTAGATAAACATCTGTTAATATTGGACGCTTACTTTGCCTTAATAGGGAAAATTCATTTTCTCACCGCCTGTGCCTGAATTTGAATTTTGGCAAGTTCTAGAATAAGAAGGCAGCTAGGAAATGAGGCAACAGGTAAAAATGAGGAAACAAGAACTATGTGTCTGGCTTCTCTTAATCACCTCTCTGTATATATAGGACTTATGAGACCATTCCTAAGCAATCCATGTAGATAAAAGGTGCTAACACTGATTACCATGGATTCTTCCAGGTCAGGTAGACAAAGGAGGAGAAAGATGCATATTGCTGACCTTTCCTATGGTACTGACACTTAGTCTGCATTGGCATGCACAGTCCCCTCTGCTGTAAATTCCCATTCTTTCCTTTCCTTCCCTTCCCTTCCTTTCCCTCCCCTCTCCTCTCCTTCCTGTCCCTTTCCCTTGTGCTTTCTCTCTCCCTCCCCCTCTCTCCTGTCCTTGCTTTTTTCCCTTCTTTCCCTCTCACTCTCTGTTGTACATCCCTCCTCCTGCTTTCTCCAATTTTCCCCCTCAGTACTGTCTGGTAAGGAATAAGGTATGGTAGTCAGCTGAAAATGCATCACTGTGGAAATCATATTAATTCATTTTTTACAATTAAAATGCAAGCAAGTCTGTTCTAGAAGCTGTAAGTTACCATCATGTAGTAGGCACTGATCCAGCAGTTTCTCTTGCTTGATGTGATAAAGTGAACATGGCACTGGCAGAAGATGTAGAAGGCAGAAATCAAGCTGACAATACTAAACCCAGCTTTGATTCAGAGACACAGTTTTTTGAAAATGTCTTCTCTTTCTTGTTTCACAACTGTCAATCATAGCCAGTTATTTTTGCTGATCAGAAGCCTTATTCTGATACAGGCCAGGTTCTTTGAAATATATGCCATTGTGTACAGCTATTGTAAGACTATAACTTCATTCAAATAATATTTTTTATAGATTGCTTGGCTATCAATTGGGAATGTCTATTCTTAGAGGTTCTGTTTTCCTTTAGAAATGAACTTACAGCCATTTAAATGTCTCACAGTTATAGGCAAATATACTCATGTCATCCTTTGTGACCTCATGGGGGAATTTCTAAACTAAATGGTGACAGGAAACCTATGTCAGCTGAGACATGGCTCACAAAATATGTTCTTCACATTCGCTGTAATGCAACTTTGTTATAGGCATGCTATGAGGGATTGTAATACTAAGGAGATGTGGAAGAAAAATTTAAGCAGATTTTTGGATGCAAATTATATGTGCCTTTAAGGCATAAAAGAATTACTCTACAAAATTTAAAAGGAGAAAATTTTCTCCTTTGAAATGTGCAAATGTAAGAAGACAATCTCACATTCCAGATACATGGGGAAGGATGAGAGACATGATGCCAAAGGTAAATTAAAAGGAAATGACACAGTGTAATTCACCAAGTATTAAGTCACAACGACATTTAAGTTTAAAAATATACATTAAGCTAATTCAAATTGATTGGAAAAAATGAATAGTCGACAGTTAACAGTTATGTTGTTTTAATTTATAATGTCTGTATGCTAACCTACATTCTCCTATTTTGCATCCTATTTCTGTTGCATGATATATATCTCACCAAGGAGGGCATTCTCATGTAAGGAACAATAATGAAAGAAATTTTTAAGGATTATTTTCAAGTATAACATGGTGAGAGTTAGCAAGCTGTACAAAAGTCCTCATCTTTTGACATTGTCATGTACAAATGAGTTGTGGTTCTGGTTTTGCTACTTATGGTACTAGCAAGAGACTAAAACCTCTAAGTCCCATTTTTCTCATTTTGAAAATGAAGACAATCATTCCTGCACTTTATGTGCCAGTGACCATTGATGGCTATTCTCAGAACTTTAGTGTGCTAAGTAAATGCATGCACATCATTTGTGAGTGCTTTACATAAAGCTGTTAGTGTATTGAGTTTCATGATAAGATTGTTTGTGTATTTACTAAGTAGTGGTCAGGTCACTGTACCAAACATATATAGTTACTGCAATAAGGATAAGAAATACCACTATCCTGCTTTCTCCATATCAAGAATATCTTTGAGGTGAAAAAAATGTCTAGAAAGCATTATTAACAGAAGACTCTGAAGAACTGAGGAGACATATTGAAGCAGGTGAAGGCCTTCTACCATTTCATAGTTATGAATCTTCTAGGATTCTTGGAGCTTAATGGTAGGTAGGGGTATGGGTCACTTGCAAGTCTACATACCACTCAAATCTCTCTCTCCTTCCCTTTTCCTTCCTTTCTGCCCCTCCTCTCTCTGTGTGAAGCCTAGGATTATCGATTGATCCTTCTTGTGTTTTGAGATAGATGCTTGCTACAAAGCCCAGTCTAGCATCAAACAAGTGATCTCTCTGCTTCTGCCATCCAAATGCTGCAATTACAGGTGTGTGCTGCCATACTCAGCTTGCTGAGCCCTCATTTTCAGGTTATTCTTCCTTCAGAAATCCCTCCTTCTGCAACTTACACTATAGGGATGCTCTTAACTTTCTCACTAACATTCTATGCCAAGAACATTGAAAAAGATCTATATTCCAGGGAGAAGTTACCTCTATTATTCTAATGAGTGTTTATGAGCTGAGTCATATCTCATTACCAGCATTGTACTATCCAAAGTATCCTGCTAAGCAATCAATTGATTTCTTCAGGATGGAGGATGTGGACAGGCTCCTAACTGCTAGTTCATTAAATTTGCCTTCTTAAAACTAAAAACTTACTCTTCTTTTTATACAGAGAAATCGAGTATTGCACTGAAGCTAAAATGGCTCATACTGCATCACAAGAAGCACATAATGTAGAGTTCTCACCATAGAAAGGAAAAAAATGAATTAAAGTCAGTGACTGAACTCCCCCTACAAGAGCATATATAACATTTTTAGGAAGAAAATGCTACATATAAGCAACTTATAAAATTTGTTAATGTAATGCTGCTTTCCCAATATTCTTTATGGTAATTTTGACTCTGTGATTCTGATGAATTACTGTTCTTGTCCATTAAACCAGAGAAAATCTAGAGAATTGGGGTAGAGGGATTTTTCAGAAGGAAGGCCTGAATAGTTACATCCAGAGTTAAACATTACCCATCTATGATTTATAGAAAACAAATGTAATGCTATATATTTTCTTTATGTTGAGGTTGTCAAAGAGAGCACTCAGATGGCCTGGAGATATTGTACCAGTGGACACATTTTGCAAGGATATGTATTCAGGTACTGCTTTTTTCTGTAATAAATAACAATACTGTCAGTCAAACCTAAAATATTATTTTATTAGTATTTCAGTGCGTAACTTTTACTTTCCCACTTATATGCTTTCCTCTCATTCTACACACATGTGTACTAAGCATGCTTCTTGGTAAAAAGGAAAAATTCAATCATTCAGATAATTTCAAATAACTGCACATTAGGCAATGCAGCACTAAGACAGAAGATCAATTATTGTATTGATTTTTATTCTTTATTGCCACACATTTCTCTTTTATTTTTAACTATTCACATAGTTGTGCTACATGACACAGCTATGTACCAACCTAATAACATGCACTGGTAAATTTTATTGATTACCTTAGCTCATAAAAATACTCCTCTACTCCTCTCTTGACAAATAACCTCATCATCAAGTTATTCAAGTGGCTTCAAATCAATGCCTGCAGAACTAGCTAAATCAACTAAAAAGATATATACCAAGAGCACTTGTCCATATATAATAATGAATTTTTTTTGTTTTTTCAAAACAGGGTTTCTCTGTGTTGTCTTGACTGTCCTGGAACCCACTCTGTAGGCCAGGTCGGCCTTGATCTCATAGAGATCCACCTGCCTCTTCTTTCCAAGTGCTGAGTTTAAAGGCTCTTGTTACCAGTGTGTGGCATAAAAATGAATTTCTTAATTACAGTATTTACATGCTTTTCACTTGGATAAGTAAAATAAGAAAAGACGTTGTATCCTTGAGACTGAAGTTTCAGCTAGCATAAAGTATACACAGCCAAGAGGAAAGAGTAAGAAAAAATGTCACTCAACTTGTATAGAACCTAGATTCCTGACTATAAGCTGTGGGACAATGATCTTGTACTTTGTTAAGATTTGTCACTTGTATTTTAATAAAATGCTGATTGGCCAGTAGCCAGGCAGGAAGTATAGGCAGAGTGACAAGAACAGGAGAATTCTGGGAAGAGGAAAGATGCAGTTTGCAGTTATTACCCAGATACAGAAGATGCAACATGAGAATGCCTTGCTGATAAAGATACCAAACCACGTAGATAACACAGACAAGAATTATGGGCTAATTTAAGCTATAAGAAATAATAAGAAGCCTGAGTTAATAGGCCAACCAGTTTATAATGAATGTAGACCTCTG
The DNA here is from genome assembly GCA_004026605.1 of Ondatra zibethicus. Lineage (NCBI taxonomy): Eukaryota > Metazoa > Chordata > Mammalia > Rodentia > Cricetidae > Ondatra > Ondatra zibethicus. Next base: position 117,117 of record PVIU01005050.1, read on the forward strand.
TGTATTTCTTCGGGACTGAACGACTGGGGGACCTGGTGGGACAGAAACCTCAGTCAACAGCTATATTTCTGGCCTGGCGATGGTGGCGCATGCCTTTAATCCCAGCACTTGGGAGGCAGAGGCAGGCGGATCTCTGTCAGTTCGAGGCCAGCCTGGTCTACAAGAGCTAGTTCCAGGACAAGCTCCAAAGCCACAGAGAAACCCTGTCTCGAAAAATTTAAAAAAAAAAACAGCTATATTTCTGATTTTACATCCAAGGACTAGGAAGATGCCACTTATCATTTTATTTTTAGTGATACCTGGAAGAGTACACGGAAGTTATACTATACATATAGGAGACAGGAACAGAATTTTGACAGGAGAGATTAGGGTACGTTTGTTTTTGGTTTAAAGAATCATGACTTGTATCCAATAGTCAATAAACATTTACCACAGAAATGGATGAAGGACCTTGGCAGTTTGAGAGGCATGGCTATTAAATCTGAGCATGACAGAGTATCCTGAAGGAATACAGGCTCCATATAGGTAGAAATGGAAGACTCTGGTAAGAGAGATTAGTTCTAGGCACATCTATATGTGGGTCCTTCCTGATATAGATATGAATAATTTGCATTGGTATAAATTTTGATTTATTGATAGAAGTTTAAGGTCAATTTTGTTATGTGTATATGTATTTCTGATCTTGACTAAGGTATTGTGATTGTGTAGTTTATTTAAAAATGTAATATATAATTAGGAAAAATAGGTTGTTAATGGATAATCATCAATAATAGTCAAGCTTATAGTCATGTTAGTTAGATTTTCTAGATATATAGATATATTTTAGTTAGATAGGCATTCTTCATATCTTTCAAAGACTACAAAATATGGCATTTAATGTTTTAATAACTCAGGGCTTTTCATGACAGTGAGACATGTCTGCTCCTGACAACACCAATCTACTTCAAGAGAAAGATAGGCATCAAAGAGGCTCCTTATGGAGTTGGTTAGCCATTTGGGCAAAAAACTGCTCTTGCCTGGACTGTTACATAAACTGGACACAAAGAACCTGCAGAGAGATGACTATTAAACTTGCCTAAAGGTAAGATGATCCTTTGGGGTTCCTGATTCATAAAGGAGTCTACGAGACATTCTACAAAATACAAAAAAAAGTGACTAAACTCTCTTTAAAATTTCCTACTTCATGGCAGGATACAAAATAAACTCAAAAAAATCAGTAGCCCTCCTATACACAAAGGATAAAGAAACTGAGAGGGAACTCAGAGAAACATCACCTTTCACAATAGCCACAAATAGCATAAAGTATCTTGGGGTAACACTAACCATGGAAGTGAAAAATCTATTTGACAGGAACTTTAAGACCTTGAAGAAAGACATCGAGGAGGACACCAGAAAATGGAAGGATCTCCCATGCTCCTGGATTGGAAGGATCAATATAGTAAAAATGGCAATTCTACCAAAGGCCATCTATAGATTCAATGCAATCCCCATCAAAATCCCAACAAAATTCTTCATAGACCTTGAG